>JAWWES010000001.1:109104297-109213372 GCA_035583135.1 Lophotriccus pileatus
TGTCTTCTCATTAGGGATACACATTAGATAATAACATAAATAATAATAAAATAGTCTGTTATCATGCAGGTGCTAATGCACACGATCCTACTCATTACATCGTATTGCTCCAGTCTCTGTGCACTAATAATGAGAGTATTGCCTTGTACAGTTGCTCTGTGCCTGCAAACACAAGCAGTGTAGGCTGACAATTGTTTTGTACAATTACTCCCTTTCCTAACAGTCTCTATTTTAAAGGCTTTGGCTCTGAAGGGAAGTTTGGCAGAACACAACAAACATCAGCATAACTTTGTTAAGGCCTGCAACCCCCATAAAGGTGTGTCTGGGAGCTGGAGTGGGAATGGTGGGAGAGGATGGAGTTGCCCCTCTTGACATCTGGAGACTCTCTGGTATCTGCACTCTACAGGTGTGGATCCACATCAGTGTATGCTGCTTAATGCTACTTTACACTCCTCCCTAAATCCAAGCTGTTTCTGTCCCCATGCCCGTTCTAGCTCTGGCAGTATTTATTCCTGTTATCCTAAATTCTTTTTTGCTAAATGGATTGGGGTTTTTTTTGGGCAATTTTCTACTGAGCAATAGCACAGTGCAATGCTGAAGTGCAGTTCCAGGTGAACACCAGAACAACTGCAAGGGAGAGGATGAAACATGGGAAGAAGGGATGACGTGATTTCAAAAAACTAGCAATTAAGGTTGGGATGCCATAGACTAATTTGCTGAAATTACTACTCATCAAAAATAGTTGTTATGGAATTGCAGCTTATTCCATAAAAAACCCCCACTTTTTATACAATTGCAGAAAAAGAATTCTGACAGATGGTTTTAAATTTATGAGGATATCAGGAAACAGAGATAGCTAAAAAGAGGATTTTCAACTCAATTTTCCTGTCACTTGATTTGATACATGAACTTTCAATATACCACAATCATTTTTATTGAGGCCTACTCAAAAAAAAATTATACCTAAAAAATGCTCCTTTTCCACAGTGCCTAATGTTTTTGCAACAGTGTGGTAATTACACAAGAAAAGATAAATCAAATGACCCGTTAGATTCCAGATATAGAAGCTGAGTATCAGTGATGTTTTTTTTAACCTTTCTTACAGTACAGCTGAGTACCATTCCATCTTGTTTTATGGTCTGTTTCAAGCAAGTATTCCTGCTAAATGTTGAACCAGAGCTGTTACAAACTTCAGGATAGGTACCATCTCCAGGGAATAACATCAGTGTGTGGCTGGGTACACACAGAAAAGCCAATGTTTACATCAGCAATTAGTGCAATGAAATAGGAATGAATCCAAAAGTAAAACAACTGGATTAGTGAGGACCTGATGTACACACTGAACACACTGCAGGGGTTTTTACTTCTTCTAACTTGCCCTGTGGACTGAATGTCCATCAGCTGCTGGATACATCTTTGAGTAATTTTATCTGAAAAGAATCAGTTTGCATGCTCTGAGGCCCTTATGTGATACAAGCCAAAGCACTGTAAGGGCAATCAGAAGATTCACTTCAAAAACACACTTCTGATCCAATTTAGAGTACTAAAATAAATGCACCCAAAGCTACAGTGGCCATCAAAAGAACACACTGGGACACTGGGACATGCAGCTATCCAGATTTCATCTGATACCTGAACAGCAGGTTGGTTTCAGCTCACCTTTTCCTGGAAATTAGTTTCATCCTTCAGACTTACAGTAATTCAGCTTTCAGGTGAGCAAACTCCAAAAAAGCCTATAATCCTTGTGTTAGGGAAAGTCGAGTTCATGACTTAAACTGACAAGAGTGTATAGCAGATTTAAGCAAACACATTTATTTCTGAACTTATGAACTTGATCTACAGCAAAACCAAAAGAAATCCCTCCAGTATTTTCACCAGACTGGACTTCAGTAAGTCGAACCAATTTATTAAGCAGCCACATACCTGAACTTAGGAAAATTAGTGCCCACAAATCAGATTTGGGAAACAGACACAGTACAAGTTGATAAGTAACACAAACTCACCAGACTGGACAAGCTATTGATTTATTATAAAATAACATGAAATTAACACTTGTTTTGCAATGAATTCACACACCTTTACTCTAAAAAGACCTTGGGAAAAAGTAAAAAGAGGCTCCTGTCTCTACCTATGGGTATCCAAAAGGATTCATTCTTCTTTCTATGTACAACACAGCTCCCCCAAAAGACAGAGAAACTGATCCATAATGAGATTACTTCAAACTACTGACAGTTTTCAGCACAGTAATGAGGACCAATAGTAACATCAATAGCAATTCTTTTGCCAGACCAGCAGATTGGAAATACTTATTAATAGGTATATTGTATGGAGTTTCCTCACTTACAGATTTTAAGGAGAATGTACTGAACTTGAGCTTTTTAACATAAAGAATACAAAAACCCAAAACAAACCCCACCCAACAAACCAACAAGAGTAGAATTTGCTTACCATGAAATGAGGTTGTGTTAAAATACGCTTTAGCTCCTTTGCATCATTGTTCTCTGGGTAACATGAAATTTCTTCCAATACCTGCAAGATAAGCAGCAGAAATGCCCCTAGTAACTTTCTTTTAAATAAAGTTATTAAGCAGATGAAACCCCCTCACTGCTCAGTCAGAGTATCTCCAAGTGATTATACAAACAAACAGTTTTTGACAGGAAAGGGCTTAGGAGAATGATGTGCCCCTGCCCCGCCCCAAGAGAATAAAATACCTCATTCCAATTTCTCTCTGAAACAGATTAAAGCAGAAATTTGTTCTTTTTTCTTTTTTTTTTTTCAATTGACAGTATTCCTCCAACGGCTAAATATATGGAGACAGAAATGAAGTGCTAATGGGTGACACACATGACCACCACCAGGTGTTACGTTTGCACTTGGTCTCAATTTATTAAGACAATCGGTTTAAAAGCAGAATTAAAAACACTCATAAAACCAATTGTTAAAAGGCACCAAGTGTAGGTGGGCCATCTGCTACCCCACCTCCGAGCTCCAGATTTTATAAAATCTGAGCCATACCTCATCATTGGGGAAGGAGCAGGGAGTCAATGAGCTTAACTCCTTTGCCTCCAACCTGATTCTTACACCTTTATTTTCACACACTTGGACAATGAAAGCAGAGATTTTGCTTCTGGAAGCCTATCCCAGGATTAATTGCCAGAAAGTTTTGCAGAACAGGACTTGAGGATATCTACCAGTGTGAACTCAATTACACAGGGTTTTAAAGTTTTCCTGTTCATTCTATTTTGGTATCACTACAAACAATGTTTTCCTATGACATTACCCCCAACAACCCTACTAATTTTTACTGGTAATACATAATACAAGTTCTTTTTTTTTAATACTTGCAATAAATGAACAAATAAAATACTATTTGCCAGGCACAAAAAATTAAGAACATATGTGCCTATTTATTTTTGGTTTTAATGAGCCTCCCTCCTTCGCACTTCCAGGTCTGCTCTTCTTAGACCTATCCATGATAAACTTGTTCTTTCAATTTAGAAAGCTGATACTTTTGTTTTTGTGACTAAGCCATATAAACTTCTGCTGCAGATGAATAAACTGAACATGAAAGATGCTGCAATTACCCAACAGAAGGGTTCCTTTTAACACTGCTACTGATGTAGCAAAGGTTAAATGATTAAACTGAGTAATATTCATAATCCTTACAGACATAATGGAATTCTGCAAGTTTATACAACTTGTTACTTAACTTTAGTAAGCAATGGTAGCATTCCAGAAAAAAATATAGATAATGAACCTAAATGCAGATCTTAATGAAGTAAAATAAGTTCCACTTCAAATACAATCAAACTTTCAAAGTAAAAAAAAATATATATTTTAAAGCCATTACCTCTTTGGCTCTCTGTACAGCATCACTTGGAGGATTCCTGATTTGTGGTGAAGATTTTGTGTTTATTTTGTCATAAAGCTGAAATAACAAGAAAACAAACTACTGAAAACATATGCTACTTTAAAACAAATTAATGAGTGCTTAGAGTAGCCTGCTTATGTTACCAGGGTTAGGATGATTGTTAAACTGCAAAACCCACAGATGTTTTGTATACAAAATCTAGCAGCTTAGGGTTTTGGCTTTTCATTTTTAAACATTTCCTGATTCGAACAGTGCCATAGATTCAGAGTTCATAGGATGACATGGGAAAGTTCAAGAGGTTAAGGGATTCTGCAAACCTCCCATGCTTTTTCCACAGAATTACAGAAACTATATTCTTCTACTAGAAGTCTTCCTATGAATCTTGAATAAATGCTGTAAATCATACATTATG
Organism: Lophotriccus pileatus; assembly: GCA_035583135.1. Taxonomy (NCBI): domain Eukaryota; kingdom Metazoa; phylum Chordata; class Aves; order Passeriformes; family Tyrannidae; genus Lophotriccus; species Lophotriccus pileatus. The sequence continues at coordinate 109,108,581 of JAWWES010000001.1, forward strand.
CTGCAAAAACAAATTAATCTGCATATCCCACTGGTCTCAATAAATCAAAACCCTGAACATTTTGAACAGTAATTTAAATAAACCTCAGGATATGGGAAAATGCTCTTAAAGATAGAACCCTACAAAAGCCAAAGACTTGGAGAAGACAGAAACAAACCTTTCAAGAAAGAGTGTTCACAAAAAAGAACACTTACTTTACTAAGATTTTCTACTGGACAGAAGAATGTCAGTGTAATTAAACAGGCTATCTTAAACATTCCAGGTTCATTATTTTAAAACACTTCAACTTTAAAAAAACATTTAACTATACAAAATACAACAGGAGAAAGTTCTTTCTTCAGTTTCAAATTAGAGATACTACAGGTTCTTTTTCATACCAACCTAACAGACTGTGCATGTTTTAAAGGAATGAATGTATACTTAAGAATAAGCAGGAACAGTAACAAGAAGTAATATAATAATAATAATAATAAACAGTAATAAGTTTTGGCTTATATTTCAAACAATATAAAGAGGGTCACGCCTGTAATTATTTCCTATTTATGTTAGACTACTTCTTTGAAATAAAAGACAGGAATAAGACACAAATAACTCTTTTTAGGAAATCACAAGAAATTTTTATCACAATGACAGTGGTGTAACTGCAACCAGTTGGCCAGGGAAGTTGGGAAATCTCTCAATTTTGGAAATATTCAACATTCAACTGAAATTAAAAACAGTGTATGTAAACTAACATTCAAACCACAAAAGGGACTCCAGAACCTTAATCAAATCCTAATATTGTAAAGGATGAGTTGACAAGAATCCCCTGTTTAAGGCTGCTTAGCAAGGAGTTCTCAGGAGCTTCCTCTGCGAAGCCACAGATCCACTGTTTGGCTTAGAATGACCTTGGATGTTTGAAAAAGGGAATGTTGTCAGGACACAGAACTGCCACCTTCTCTTTCTCACACAAAACACTATTCAGTTTTAGAAGACACGTAAATTGCTATAAATCCAACCCAACACAATCATAATTTTGCTGTGTTAACAACTCAATGCACATGTTGAACATTTCACAATGATTTGTTACCTTTTCTTAAATAAGCAAAGACAAACTATCCAACAACTCCAAATTACTAAGTACCACGCTAATGTACCTGTTAGGAAACTGTATCAAGCACAGTTTAGTGAGCAAAGTGCAGCAGAAAATGCACGATACCTAACATGAATATTACTGAATGCCCTTTTCTAAAAGTCACACATACATACTGTTTAAGATTAATGAAATTACAGAAAAGTTACCATGAAAATATTTTTATTAGTTATTTCTAGCAAGGGTTGAAAATATGAGTCACTGAAGTTGCTGATTTCCCTCAAGTCATTATGTTACTGTGATCCAAAACCACCAGCTGCTTACAGAAATAATTTTCTCTCAGGATCATGGGAGAGTTATCTTTTGAGATTAGAAAGAAGGCAAAAGAGAAAGTAGAAAGCAGAGTTCTTCTAAGAATGTTTAGGAAAAAAAAAATCAAGGCAAAGTTCAGACTAAACAAGGGTGCATTTATTTTTCTGTAGCTCCTTCATGCTGAGACATGGCAATTAAATAATCTTCCAGGACTGCTACTTACTGAGATTTGCTTCCAAGGTACCAAACTGTTAGGAGGGACTCTGAGAGTACTTAAAAGACAAGTTTTCCTATTTGCATTAAGGTTTAAAGCCAATACATTACCCAAATCACATGATCCATTCACCGAGGAGGTAAAGAGAGCCTCATGTAGAGAAAGGATGTGTTTCTGGTAGCTTCACTAGCACAAGCAGATCTCCTCATTTTGAAATGGTATATTCTAATTCAAGTTAGTTCATGGAGTTTTTAGTTTACAAGGGGACCAGGCTACATATGGTAAGAGCAGCAAGACTTATATTATGCATTATTGCACCAGAACTGCTGATGCAGTCCCACCTTCTTAGCAATCTTTGAGAAAAAGTCTGGTTTTGCAGTACTTTTCAATATTTTTGCACTTAAATACTAGCTGTAGCAACTTAGAATAAGGAATTTACTGCCATAATTCATCTCTGAAAACTACGAACTTCAAATCTTTGAAGGTAGAGGTTTCATTTAGACACATTAAAAAGAACATTAGTTCCCTTGGACAAAAGAATCCCACAGACCTTTACATGAATGTTTTACAAAATGTGTAAGAAGACTCCAAATAAAACCTGTTTGCACACACAGATTAAAAGCTTTACATAGTCCTTTGGTAGAGCACACATTCCTATGTGCAGGTAGCTTCACAGTTTTAATCACAGAAAGCCAGCCTGTTTACAATGCTGTCGCCTTTCAGCAGCCCTGGAAATTTGAGTCCTTCAGGGACCACACCAAAGGTGGTTTCTTGTGGAACAGAATGAACTGGCATTTCTATGTAATACCAACAGATTTACAGCAGGCAAAATCTGTATGTGCCCTAATTATGGGCTTTCTTTTGCTGCAAGTGTCTATTTTCCAGCAAATAACTCTGCCCCCTCAGCCCAGGAGCTCAACCTCCAAAAATTTCACTCAGCAATAAGCATAAACATAACAATCAAAAATGTCTAATAATTTAAAAGAAATGGTTGTAAAATACAATAGCATTTGTAACATTTGGCATTTCCAGACTTTTGAATACTTTGTATCTCAGTCTCATTCCTCAGCACCAGTTATTCTGCATTTGCTAGAAAGAAAATCAAAACTGAGAGCTTGCTCTAGATGAGTTTAACAATCCCAACTGATACATTAACAAAACCTGATAAAACAAACAGAAATTGACATTATAGCTAATAAACAACATAGTACTGCTTCTTAAAAAGACAAGTTTGGATTTAAATTTTGCATGCTAGAACACAAATGAAGAGAATACCCACAAGTTGCCAAGTAGTGTTGCTATCAGTTCCCCAGCTTTTGCAGAGTTGAGACTTTTTGTCTTCTGGCTGTATAAAGGGAACTCGTTTCTGCTGATATTTGAAGCAGACAGCCCAAAGCCTAATCCACAATCAGGCAGGCGAGACAAAACAACAAACTCCTCTTCTGACTAGTTTTTCAGATGTGCAGAAATTCCTTTTTAACCATTTCCTGTAAGAGGAGTCAGAATACTGTCCCAGCACAAATCCCATTCAATGTCACACTGAAAAATTTAGATGCGTCACAAATAGCAGAAATTTAGCCTCACTGCCTCATCAAGTCTTGAATGTGGCCAAAGTCAGATCACACAGTGAAACCAGTAAGTATTCTACCTGTCCAAAATCTGGAAGTTTCTGTGAGGCAAATCAGAAACTTGTTAAAACAAGGGCTACTGAACTGCTAGAGCAAAAACCCTCATCACCTTTCAACACAAATACACATTTTGTGGGGATTCAGTTGCAATTCAGACAGATACTGCCTGGTTTGCCAACCTTGCATATTAAATCCTCAAACTGAAACATCTAAAAGTAATCATTAAGCTACGTCCTTATGTATTTTTCTGCTTTCTCAACAACTTAACCACACGCAACACAGTGATATTAGAGGGCTGTTTTTCATCACTTTTAGGTTTTTGTATCATCTAAAAAATTCTCATGTGGGGGTGCTGCCTCTTGCACAGAAACATTTACTTACAAACAGGCTTGCTGTTTACTTCCCACAGCTCCCTATCCTGGTTCTCCATTTACCCCTGAGGTTTCATGTATTACAAGTCTGAAAGAAATCCATGACCCACTGAATGAAATAATATTCACAAGCAGAAATATCAAAGAAGGGCTAAAATTAAAGAGCCAATTAGATCATTGCAAGATCACTTCATTCTTTCTTCTGCCAGTTCTGTTTCACATCTCCTTTTCCATGCAGAACATTGTAACATTCCCATGGGCGCCTCCTTCCTTGGGATTCTAAGCTTTCCAAGAAACACATCCCTGAAGCTATCAACTCCTACTGAGTAACAAGGTCACAGTCACCAGAGGCTTTATCTTCTACTTTGTTTAAAGGCAGTTTGCTCTTTTAAACCCTCAGTTTTTCACCACTAAGGATTGTGCCTGAAGCTCTCCGGTGCCACTTCAGCATCCCAGACACAACATTTACTTCCCAGGATAATCCCACAGCACAGGTTATAGTCCCATCCCATATCCAAGTCCAAGGCATATTCGAGACTCTACTTTGTGCTTCTATAGCATTACAGGTTACAGCCCTCCACAGCTTCAAACCTTTTTCTGTGTGACTCACAAATTGCAGAACAGGAGCACAGTCAACCTTTGCATTTCAGCATCTTAGTAGAACACAGAAGATCAAGGTTCATTCTACTGAGGATGAACATAATTTAAAGGCCAGAAGGTGAGAGATGTGGTATCTGTTTAATTAAGGTGGAAACATGAAATGATTGTAGGTTTCCTTTCAGAGGGAAAGCACATACCCCCAACCCCTAAGAAGTGCACAGCCAAAGGACTGTGCAGCATTTCCTTTGTAGCAATCAAATGGGTAAAAAAGAATCCAGAAAGCGTTTTTATTGCCTTCACAGGGTCTGTCAATTAGTGGCAATTTGGTTACATGACAGCTGGAAGGAAAGGCCACAGCCCTTCATGGTGTCAGCAACAGGGAGAGATGCCCTGTGGCATTACATGCATTACCACTCAATATTTTATCATCTAAATTTTGCATTGACATATTTTGTGTGCTTGGAAACACCAGGGGAACTAGAAGGTCAAGGTATGGAACACTGAGAAGATTTTCCATTCTGTTACATAGTTAAATGTTGTATCTATCTTTTGATGAAAACTTTAAAAAGGGAAAATGTGTCCAAGTTAAATCCTCTCAACAGGTTCTAGTGCTGTAGTGAAACTGCAGGCAGCGCTGAACTGTGGGGAAATCACGCAAAATTCAATCTGAAAGTAAGACTACACAGATCTGTGCAGCTCCACACACTGTGCTGATGTACATGGGGGTGGGCATTCTTTAACTGTTATTTCTTATTTTGCTAGTTTGCACAGGCAGCAATTTTAGCGTTTAAAACGATAAAGCAAATATTTCTACTTATGCATATCATGTGGCTTTTTACAGTCTTCTTAGAGCATCAAATATTTTTACAGTTTGTTCTAAATCAGTCTTTGATCTAATTTCATTTTTTAAACTGATATAGTATAAAGCAGATTCAAGGATACATTTATGCTTATACTGGTTCAGACCCCATGGTCAAGTGTCAAGAGGTTCAGTAATATATGATTTGTATATTCTATTTCTTTGCAAGGGGCTAAATTTTTACTTTCAGTGTACATGAACTATAAACAAATTTTAGCTCTATTGTAAATATATTCCTTTTTAACAGAAACTATCAAGTGCTATGCACTTACTCTGTAAAATCAAAGCTTTAGCACTTCAGAGGTAAAAGATCTGAGGAAAGGACTATATTTTTACAAAATAAACTCCAGGGTATGTGCACTCCCTCCCCTCCGCCCCCCAACTGTTGTTTTAAATTGTGCCTCTTGATTTGGTTCACATTCACCAAGAAGGTTTCAATTAACCAATTTATTTATTTATTTCGAGTTGTCTCACAGAAGTATTGATAATAAAGTTATGCTATTCCTCAAAATCACACAAGACATTATTTCATTCTATTTACTTTCAGGTAGTCCTAAGTGCCTCATTCATGTATGTTGAATCCAGACTCCAGTGTCTGGCAGCATTATGTTTCACTATCAACTAGGACTCTAACCTAGTAATTTGTCTCATATCTTAAGGAAAACCCATCTTAATTTTCATCATGAAGATTTTATTGACTGCAGAAGCTGCAGTTCTCAACAAGTGACAGTAGGTATTAAACTCATGCCAGGCCCATGTAACATGGCTTGCCAAAGTGGAAGAGGTGGCAGTTTAGCAAAATGCTAGATCATAAGTGATACACGAAGGAAAAAGTATGTTCTCTCAAATTGTAAAGTGTGGTATGAAAAGCCTGGGATAATTTTAAATAAATACACGCTACACTTCAAAATCAAAGTCACAAAACAAAAATTACTTAGATTTCAGTAGGCTGACTATGATGTTTTCCTACCTCCTCAAAGCACGTGAGACCTCTTCAGCTTCTGCTGCCACGAGCTGAGTGCAGATACCCTGGGTATGCTTCAGCCCTCCACTACACATAACGCATCCTCAGTACACCACCCAATCCCTTCTATTCCAGAAACCCTCTGCACAAGTCCCTCTGGCTTTCTTTTGGGTCTCAACTCCATTCCTGTATCATAAACCACATTTTAATCTGTTCACATTGCAAATGTTTTAACTTCTTCTGCAAAGATGAAATATGTAAAACTAGGATGAAATAAAGGTACATGGCAGCGCCAAGAAAACTAGCACAGCAGTTGGAAAACCAACACAGTGAAGTTCAAAAATCCCCCCAAAAAAACCCCTCACTCTTGTTCTGGAATGTACTAGAAGTACTGTTGTGAAAGATGGGCTTACATCATTATTTCCCAAGGTATTTTAACAGATTAATAATTTCAAGGACACAAAAATCCCATTATCCTACTTTTCTGCATCAGATATCTAACAGAAGCTGATCTTAAAAAAAACCAAGGCAAAACAGCTTTTAAAGATGACACAAAGCAGCTGATCAGATAAAAGTCAATGAAAAAGACATTGAGGTGCTGGAGCATGTCCAGAGATGGGCAACAAAGCTGGTGAAGGGTCTATGAGGAGCAGCTGAGGGAGCTGAGGGTGTTCAGCCAGGAGAAAAGGAGACTCAGGGTGGACTTTATTCGTCTCTACAACAACCTGAAAGGAGGTTATGACCAGGTGAGGGTTGGTTTCTATCCCTGCAGGTAACAACTGGTAGGACAAGAGGAAACAACCTCAAGTTGCACCAGGGGAGATTTCAAATGGATATTAGGAAAAATTTCTTCACTGAAAGGGTTTTCAAAAGCACTGGAACAGGCTGCCTGGGGAAGGGGTGGAGTCACCATCCCTGGAGGTATTTAAAAGATGGGTAGATGTTGCACTTGGGAATGTGCTTTAGTGATGGACTTGGCAGTGCTGGGTTAACAGCTGGACTTGATGATTTTAAAGCTCTTTTCCAACCTAAATGATTCAATATGCACCAGGGAAAACGAACTCCTCAATACAGAAAGGCTTTAATAAGAGGTGTGTTCCATGCACAACACCTTGATACACCCCACAGAATAACCTTTGCTCACATCTTTCCCCCTCTTCCAGCACGGACTAATGACCACCAGCAGGAACTGGAGAATCAGGTTAGGCCTAAATGGGCTTCATTCCCAATTCAATCAGTTGAATTAACTCATCAGGGTTAGTTCAGCACCCAGAAGAAAAGGATGCTAATGACCACAACCTCACTTCAGGGGGATACAGAATCCTTAAAACTAGTTAAATCCCCAGTGATTACAGCAGGTTGGCAAAGCACACAGCTTCTCACCTGCTTTGTGATACGGTGCACCGGGAGCTGATAATGCTGGAGTTAACAAACATTTTTGTTTCTCCCTATTCATGTAAATTTTTGCAATAATATACTGAGAATAAAAATGCCCTGCAATGAGATCACTAGTACCTAAAAGAGCCAACATGCACCAGCCAAGTACTTGAAGAACTGGAAGCAGGAACAGCGAGGCCTGACTGACTTGAAAGACAGAAGCAGAGCTTACTGGGCTGTAAGTACATTGCCTTTGGGTTTTTTAATGTAAACTAAGTGTAGACTGAAGTATCATTTTGAAGGAAGATCCCAGCACTAACAAAGCTGAAGGACTATTCAAGATTTGTGGACTGTATCACAGGTGCTATAGCCTTTCTTTATTTTTGTAATTTCTCAGAGTTAAGTTCCAAGCTCCTGGAGAAACAATAAATCTGAAAATCTGAAGCTTTATAAGGAAAAAAACCCTCCAAACATGACACATAGCCCTTAGAATTAAAAAGAAACTGAATCTAATTTGAACTACACACAACATAATAAAAAGTGAAGAAAATGCAGTAAGTTAAATATGAAAATAGTATTTTTTCTCTCAAGACAGTATCAGTGAGGTTAACTAAATGTTCTACAAGTAGCAAGAGTACAATCTTAGTGTTCTTTGACATATCAGGGCCCAATAACTTAAAAATACACTGTAATCGTGAATTTTTAATTCCACATACAAAAAAAAAAAGTCTACGGATTTATGCTTTTGGAGTAAGATGTGTTGCTGCACACAGACACACACATGCAGAGACACAATGACACACTATTTACACAGGGAAGATGACATCAGGCCAAGAGGAATGGGCTAAGTAGTGCAATTCCCACCTAAAGTGCATACTTTATTAAGCTGAATTTCACTTGATGATTCACCACACCAGTATGAAGCTCATAAATACTCAAAATGGCAGAACATTAGTTAAAAAGAAAACAGGTTAAGTTGTGGCAAACTAGCACACTGTCATGCAAACTGACCCGGAATTTTGCATTGTTGGAAAGTGGAGGATAAATAAATATCTGAAAAATTATTCTCAATCAATATGAAAGCTATTGTTGGCTCCTATTTGTATTAATCTTGGGTTTAAGAGACCAACTCATCTATTACTATTATATATCATAAAACCATGGAACAACAACGCTTTCTGCTCAGAAGACGAAATATAAGGCAAATCCCCGGTACAAATTTGTACGGCAGAGAAACAGGAAGAACAAGGAAACAACGAGATGATGCCAACTGGCACAGTGATCTACCTGCCTACCCAGTAACACAGAAAACCAAATGCAGAGATATGGAGCTGAAAATGGAAGGCATTTTAGAGAATGAGTATGAAACAATGGAGAAGAAATTCTAGAATAGCCTCTGCTTTCAGTGTTCTTTCATACAGAGCTTCCAGAGGAGTTACCTTTTAGAGTACAAATGGACTGCACTGGTGATGATGATCCAGCCCACCTGCTGAAGGAATTCTTCAGAATGCTCTCCCTAAGGCTTGGTCATTGTTCCTCCTGCACTACTTGGGAAAGGAGTTTCCACTGCACGGTGGGACAGTCCCTCCCACTCCCTGGGGCTGTGCTGCCTCTGCTGGACTGGGATAAAAGCCAGATTTGATTCCCCAAATAGCAAGGTGCTTTCCTGCCAACATAGTTTCTTTTTCTTTCTTTCCTTTTTTTTTTTTTTAAACAAGTATTTTCCATTTGCTTTTGTCTTACAAACATATGAAATAAAGGATAATTAAAAATAAGAAAAGGTGTTTTAAAAATGATAAAGAATTCTCTCAAGCATAACGTATTCTGAGGGAGTTTTAGCAAGCCATGTAACACACTTTCTGATCTGCTTTTGCAAAAGAAAAGCCTTTGTGATTCACTAAAACATGTTCCCCTTATATGTTTTAGCATAATCAGTATTCAAGAGAGTAAGGACGTATGTGGATCCAAAAAACCTTGAACCACACTGTATGATTCACATAGGAAGTCATCCTTATTCAAATCAAAACCTATTGAAATTAGATGATTGATGGAAATACTTAAGCTTTTTATACACAGCTGCTCGTTTTATTTTCTTTATAACACAATAGATATTCCATCAGTCTGTTCATGATTTATAGCAAAAGAAAGGAAGAGGGAAATGAAAGCATCCTAAAAAAACTTTTTTTTAATTAATTTTTTAATGCCAAAATATATAATAAAGTTGTTAAAATAATACACTTTGCTCAGAAGAGAGCAAATCAGGGAAAGATATATGAAGAGTTTAAAGCATTTTCAAACAGAGCACTTTAGTATCAGCCATGGCTGGACACTGCTGAATAACTGCAACTTTTACAAAAGACATTCAAATTTACTGTGCCAATATCCAGCATCGAGAGGATAAACAGAGCAAACCAAAATAAATCCAGCAGAAAGCTTTAGCCAACCATGTAAGAAGCTAAACTGAGCTTCCAATAACATTCATTCTAGCAAAAGAGAAAATATGTTTCCTTAAAAGTCTGGACTTCAGGAGCAGATCTGTTTGGGTGACTGACTTCAAAAGAAATCCTACAGAAACTCTGAAGTGTGCACAGATGCATGTTCCTTTGAAACATTACCATTAGCAACAAGGGATTACAGACATAAAAATGAGATCCTCTTGAAAAATCAGCATGCCTTAAATATATGCCTGAGAATATAAATTAAACTCAAAATGAAAGAAGTGGCTGCACGTATATAGATATGATACAAATGGCTACTCCAAATTAACCTCATTTAGTTAAAACCATACGTGTGTAAAATGTTAAGCCAACAAAAGGTAAAATAAACTTTCTTAAAAGCTCATAACCCTTCTGTCACAGATACACTTGCAGAAATAACAACACCTACCTTACCGATCTCATCTATGTAACAAACTTCTTAAATTAACAGCCAAAAGATACCCGCCTAGAGAACTATCTGCCTGAGGACAGACAGATGCAGACAAAGCCAGTAGCACGGAGAGGCCCCAGTCACACAAAAGCTGATATTGTTCTCCTGCTGAGCAAAAATCTCCCTTGTAAACTGAACGACATCTGCATTCAGAATCACCCTCAGAAAGCGTCCCTGGAGAGGTGACCAAACTACTTGACTCAACAGGAGAGTGATTTCTCTTGTCTCCTTCAATGTAGGCAGCTGCATGAAACAGCAGCCTCTGGTTTTGTATTTTAGCAAACCTGCCTTCCTTTGATGCACAGACAGAGGTGAAACATAATGTGCAAAGATCTCCCTCATTAGGCGCAGCCTCGAAGCCCGCTATACTTTTCCAAACAAATAATCATTAAAATCTTTTGTCATGAACAACAAACGCCTCCAAAATCAGTACCCTCTTCACATTTCTTTCCAACTTCTTTATCAGTACTGCTGACATAAGTCAGCAATGTCTCCCAGGATCTCTTTCATGACACTCAATAAAAAAATAATTTAATTCAAGCATTTGATAAGGCTTTTGAAAATCTGTCAGGGGTAACAAAAAAACCACTTCACTACTTAAATTTAACTCTGTTTTTCCATGAAGTTATTTATATACTTTACTACGTTCTTTATCATCTAAATTGGATACCAGAATGAAACAGTCTATAAAGCTTTATATAGTCATAAACTCAGACAGTTCTAAGTCACACACACAGGAATGTCCTACATCATTCACCAAAATTTTGGTCATCACACTTCTGATAGAAGCAAAAAAAAATAAAACCCACCCCAAATTAGTCTCTTTACATGAAAGACCAATTACAAAATAATAAATTTTTTAAGATAGTATTTCTAAATGGTTGTTTCTAGAAGGGTCTTTTGTTTACTCTCCTCAGTAAACAAATTAAGTTTTTAATAATAAACTGTGTAACTTCAGTGCACAAAAAAAGCACTGAGCACAATAGAAGGATTCTGTAAAATGAAGAAATATACACACAATGAAACTATTTAATAAGCCTACATCAGGATATGCTGGTGTATTGCAGGATTTGGCCCAGAGTGAATATAAACTACTAAGTAGTTGGCATCTTTTTTCCCCCTTGTTTTGAACAACTTTGGCACTCAAGTAAATTGGAAGAGAGTTTTAAGACAGCTATCAAACAGACATACAGAAATGAACCAACAAAAAACAATCGATGGGATGACGCCTTCTATGGCCTTCAGAGGTGCCTGTCCTCATAACACCTAAGTTAATGAATTACTGAGAAAGAAGACTTTTACTTTGTGATCTGAAAAAAAAACCACCATGCAGGTAAACTTGCACCCTTAACACAGAGGTTGTCCTTTCTTATTTAGCCTTCAGAAACGGTGTTAGTTCAGGAGCAAAACAAGGTATTTCAGTAGCAGGCATGACCTACCCTCATGTGCCCAAATCTAAAAACAAGGACAACTCTTGAGAACGAGTAGGAACATGAGAACAAATTTAACTGTGGAAAATGGCCACGGAAGAGGAACAGTAGTTTAATGCAAAGTGACAGCCACAACTTCACAAGAGACTAGAAAATTCCTACTTAGTGCAATATAATGCTTCCCAGGTTACTTGGTCTGGTGGCTTCAGTAGCCCCAAATACTCTGAGCCCCAAATACAATTGATGATTTTTTCACAGATCTGAGAGAGAAGCTGGAATAGCATCAATTAATAAACAGAAACCAATCTCCCACATTTGAGTTACTGACATGAGAAAACTACCCCTCCAAATAATATTGCCTGTAATTTGCTTCAGTCTTTTAAATATGTATTCCATGACACTGAAACATTTTTGAATTTTATTTTCTAATCAAAGTATCTTTGGAAAGATTCTATCATCCCCCTTCCTCATAGCATAGTAAAACAAAAATGCTTTTTGATAGCATTTTGCTCTCACAGATATGTCATTATAATGGGCAATTAAATGCATCCCTGTCTGTGTAAGAGAATGACCATGACAAAGAATGGGAAAATTGTACAAATTCATTGTCATTTTTTCTTGTTTAAAAAGCTACAACACACCATGACAGAAATAACAGGTCACGAATGAAGTCCTATAAACCAGACTGGTGCTGTCAAGAACAGAGAAAAGGAAAAGCATTGCAGAAGCATGAGTTAATGTCTGGTAGACCTATCATACAGCAAAATACTTAAACTAAAGCCATGTGGCTTACAAAGCCAAAGAAGTTATATGATAACATAATAATGGTTAATAAATACTAAAACCTTTCTGCATGAGTGACAGAAGTGTTTTGGTACTTATTACACTGATGTTATTCTACTCCTGTCCAGATTTTTTTATTTCTTTTTCATATTTCTTGATCACCTTTCTTTACTACAGTCTGCAATATGAAAGGATTAATTTAAGCATCTGGAACACAAGTTAGATGACCTTACTCTGGGGAAAAAAAGATTCATACTTAAATGCAAATTGCAAGATGAGTTGTTGTAGATGCAATTCAGGAAAGTTATGAGCTCCTAGTCCCCTCTTCCTGTGTGTAATTTTATCCAATGACTGTTTAATGTAAAATGCATAAACAGTTATCAAGAACAAAGATTACAACTGTAGAGAGTTTGCCAGAGCAATGCCCTCGTCTCTTAACAGCAAACTAACTCTCTCTGCTTCCCCAAGTCACACACAGGCAGCTGTGGTGAGGGGAGGCTTTACCAGCAGCCTTATGCTCCCAGACAGGCCAGTTCAGAACCCAGCAGCAGGGCCTGCTTCCAGAAGGAAGTGTGTGTGGTTCTGAATCCTTTAAACTTGAAGAATGCTCAGAATTCAAGTGACCAGATTCATTAATGAAACTGTAAGAAGGGCACAAATCATCAATTACATTTTAAAGAGTTTGGGCACCAAAGAACCTAAGGCACCGTTTACAGTCAGATCATACCCCTGCAAAGCTGCACAGAGGAACTAAAGCATTCAACAAATTTTCAGAAACTCCTCAAAGTCTCTTCAACCAGAATCATCTACCTGCAGATCAGAGAGGTGGAACGACTCCTATTCCTGCGAGTCTTCCACAGGGTAAAAACTACAGACACCATGTCATATTTGTGATATTCAACAAGATATCCAAGCCATTTCATTTAAGACATAGTAATAGAATGGTCACCATCCACATGGGCACATGAGCATTTGGGTTTGATTCAGGAGTACACTTTTGAAATTAATCTTCTTATTATGGCCACCTACCACATTCTTTGTTTTTCACCAGACAGTGTTACCAGACCATATTTGCTCTCAAACAACACTAAAACAGAAGATGCTGTTCACCTACCAGTCCACAGGACTGCAGTACAGCCAGAATAAAGTAAAAGCTCTTAAAATACCCTAAGTCAGTAACTGCTTTGTTCTACAAATCTGCTACTGATGTGCTGTAGTACTTGCTAATGTGGACATAGCCTATGTCTCTGAGGACTTGGGCCCATCCTGAGTTTTTTCTCCGTGCATTGTGTAGATTGCTTTGGAAAAAATTGGTCACGTCTGAAAGTAAGTCCTGTCTTCAACATTCCTCAGCATTCCATGTATCCCAGAAAAAATGTCAGGGAAAGATTTTTCTGCTACTTTTGGACCTTTATTTTAGACCCCAATGCTGTGTAGATACAGAAATCACTGACAGCATGATGTGCTTTTGAATTTGTTCTTCAGTGAGGGTTTTGGCACCGCTGTCTTATGGAGTAATAATAGCTCTTGTGAACCACAGAATGACAGAGATTTAAATGGCTGAACCTATGACATACTGTGTTCAAGTGCAGGAGAGGAATGAGCATACCCAGGTGCTCCATACAAAAAATTGTCATACTTTTAAGAATATCCCTAGAATTGGTCTCAGATTAGTATACTACTTAAAATTAATGAAAAAAACCACCAAATCTGTATAAAATTGCAATTCACCTCTAAAATAAAACCTAAAATCCAGCCCTTATCAAAAGAAAAAAAAGGTATTCTGATGAATTGTTTTAAAGAACATCTATTAAATCAAGTCATTAACCACTTACATATTCTAAAATATTCTCTATGCACAGGCCTAAAAAGTATTTTTGTGTAAAGTGCTAGTTGACTGTTACATTTTACACCTAAATAAATTAATTTTGGTATGAAACAAAGAAAATATTACTTGGATTAAAACAAAATACTATCCAATGAACAACAGGTACAGGAACACAAATTGTTTATCAAAGAAAACTTACATCTAGTAGTGTGTGAAGATGCTGATCCTGGAAAACACTGTGAAGAAAATCTAAGTCTTTTTCACTGCAGTCTGTAAGCGCATGAATTTCTTCCAGGCTGTCCAGCACCTGTGAGACTGCTCCTATGGGGCAATAAACAGGGAAAAAAAGAGAATAAAAAATCAATAAAGCAAAGACTCACGGTAAACTGAACTTTGGAAGAGGAAACTTTCACTTCATCTGGTACAATTCGAACAGGAGCTTAAAAAAGCTGGAGTTTTTACAGGAAAAACTCACTGAATAAACTCTCTATATATTAACAGTACCCATATAGAGTGTAATTATACATAAGCAACGGTTTAACAGGAGAGAGTTTAAAACCTAATTTTATTAAGCTTAATTTTGTTCTACTTTAGCCTGTTTTCCAATGATGCCTTATGAAGTGACTTGGATTATGGGCCTGTCCTCACCATTCTTCCCCCAACCTTTCTTCCTTCACTTTTTGAACTGCTGGCCGATTTCAAATACATATTGTAAAATTTTGGAACATCAGTAAAAATGATTTTGAATAAAAAAAAAATTTTGAAACATAAGAAAAATTTTGAAAGAACCAATGTTTTCATGAATTCTTTTACAATCAGCATCTGGATAGAGGAGGGAAGAGAAAGACCTGACTGCTGCATCCTCTAGAGGACAAAAAAGGGCTTTAATGCGAGCTCTGGGTTTTGTTCCATTTGTTCTGCTGGCCTGATTTTATCTCAGACCCAGTTATAGCACTTGCTGCTTTTTGACCAGGACTTTGTTTTGGGTCACAGGAAGATGGGGATGATTTTTATAAGGCATGGGGGTGAAAAGAGATGCAAGAGCTATGGAGACAAAAAAGGAGAAATGGGAGGCTTTATGGAAGGTGGAAGTCCATGAGGAAAGCTGAACTCACAGCAGGGGAGCATACAGAAACACAACACAAATCCATAGTAAACCAGCCCACAGTGGTTCTGTTTGAAACAACTTGTTTTAAAAATCAGGTACCAGTGGTGGCTGCCACCTGTGTGCACTGCTAGAATAACAACTTTGACTTATCTAAACACCCATAGACCATGTCTTCAGTTTTTCCACAGTGGTATAAGCATCTGAAAAGAGGATAGCACATCCAGTTTGCATATAATGCTGGTGTCTGACAGTGAAATGCTGAATGCTTTTCCATAAATAAATTCTTCATTCAGGACACAGAATTCTGCACGTTCATTACTTCACTAATTTCACATCAATATATTTATTCTGTTTACTTATTTGTTTGCCTGTGTCCTTTCGATAAGGTAAATAAAATTTAATTGCTGTATTTCTTGAAATTCCATCCTCCACTGAATGAACAATTCTTACCAGCCTTCCTTAATTCAAATTTTTATGTACTGTATTTTCAGAACATAACAAAGCCAGAAAATCCAATGCCCTCTTAACCATACAAAAAACCAAGTTAAATTAACTTATTTCCCTGAAAACTTTGAAGAACTAGAATAAACATAACAAAATACACAAAAGCCTACTGTACCAGACTTGCAACCTCATGGCTTAGAAGGATGAGCAAGTTGTAAATATAGAAACTATTGCATCACATTTAGTACAAATATCAGCCTGGGATTTTGCTCACAATTCCCTGTACATCAAGGTTTGAGAACCACAGTACTCCTCTCACTCACAACTCACAGCTCAGGAGCAATAAGGCTTCTTAGTTCTCCCCCTTTCAGTGTGTCTGACTACTTATATCCAATTGATGAACTAATTTATGTTCCTTTTAAAAAATTGTGGCTGGCAGCAAATAAAATGAACAGTTTGACTCATATTTGTTGCTCTGCATGAAGTTGGGTGCACTGAAAGAGAGAAAAACCTGCCTCCTGTTGGGTAAGTGAAAAAGCCTGCTCAGCTGAAAGGAACCTCCCATATTCCTCTGCCAGAGACACAGCAGGAAACCTGAGAAAATATGGGGTCTGGGAATCTGCTGGTAAGAGGATGGAGAGATCAGAGCTCAGCCTCAAAGGCAAGGATTAAAACCAATACCTAGGGATCCAAAAGGGACCGCGCTGTTTCCTCTACATTTTCAGGATGTCAGTTTAAGGCTCATGAACTTAGAGATCTCCAAGCCTGAAGTAAAGTGTTTGACTCGCCAGAATGCAGTTGGCAGAAAGAAATTATTTTGATTTCTCTTTTATTTCTACTTTTGTCATGCTCAGAGTTTAAATTATTTTATTTTCTAGCAAAACTTTGCTTTCTGGGTTCAAAGCCCTTTCTGTGTACTTGGAGTATTTAAGGAAAAACTCATGAGAAGATTCACTTCAGAGGCTTGGATATCTTAAGGGTCCTCTAATACTGCACAGTGTTGCTCATAACCACTAAGACTTGAGCCAAAACCAGAACCAATGAGAAGTGTGTTCAAAGTTGTCTGCAGAGCTGTACGAGTGTGAAACACCAAATGCTCTGGACCATCATGTCATTTATTTGACAGTATTACTTTGCAAATGTTATTTTGTGGAGTACTTTGAGGGCTTTGAAACAGAAATAAGAGTTATGATTTTTTTTAACTTTTGCATCTCAACAACCTCTTCAATATTTGGGAACTCCAAAACATTAAGCATTGATCATTAGTTTTGGTGTTTTTTTTTTTTTTCCTCCTGTCTGTTGCTCACATTGAATAGATGACTGTAAGAGGAAGTTTCTGAGAACGTCCTTAAGGAATTTTATGGGAAGTTGTGACAGTGACTTTGCTAATCCCTCAAAATCACACTTCTACCTTATGCTTTTTTTTTACCTACGATCTTATGCTGCATCTACTGCCATGCCTCTCATGTATTTACAGATAATGTGTCACCTGCATGAGAAAATGGCACAGTAGCAATACACTGACAGCATATTACTGCATAAAAAAAAGCGATAGAACAATTTTACAGGTATTTTTGTGAACACCTAAACTCCCTCTGTTACCAACATCTGGTTAAAAAAAAAAGCTTAAAAGTACCTTTCAGAAGAGTTTTAAATTCAGAGAAAAGATACTACATAAAATAAAATTAACCAACCTTTACAGCACAACTGTTTTTAAGAAGATTCATACGCTATCATATTTAAGCTAAATTTCCAACCTTTGGGGAAGTATGAAAGCAGTCAGTAATTATAATTAAAGCTTGTATCCTCTTGAAATAGGATTTAATCTCCTTTCAACATTGCAAATGCACCCATTTTAGCCTCAGCACAGATGATAAAGGAAGGATTTAAGTGGGTTATTACACAGTCCTACAAACTAAAAGCTCAGATCTAGCTCAGATCTCTCATAGTCTGCAGCAGTTACAGACACAATCTATAAATATGAAAATTAGAATGCATAAATATTAGTAAGGAAGGAAAAATAAGGAAGTTGACTAACTAGAACGGCTGTGTTAATTTGTTTTATAAAATTCCCTAAAGTAAACTTCATTAGAAAATGCTGCTTCCTGCCCCACAATTTTCAGGTAGCCACAATCACTTGGGTGAGATGAATCTCACCCTGAAGCTTAAATTACTATAAAAATAGATATAGACACAATTGCACAGGAAAGGTTGCAATCCCAGTGACACAAATAGAAGTCTCTTCTCTGAAGAAACAGTAACAAAATCGACATCAAACTTGATTCTGTGAGAAGATTGTGGTAACTGTGGATTCTACTGTAAATGCACATATGATCCCAGTGTCCAAAGGAGCAGTGAGACTCTGGGCCATGCACACAACCTTGTCTTTCCTGTATTCCCATACAAATTCCTAAAAAAGGATGGCTGCAACTATTCACAGTTTCCTTGAGGCTACCAGTTCTGAAAAGCTGAAAACTATGGGCTCTCATATATTACAAAGGAGAAAAACCATATCAGAATGCCTTTGACAGTCTCCTGCAGTCAGTACTAGTACACTAAATGCTTTTACAGTCAGTGGAATTACTTCTAAGAGGACAGAGATGAGTTCAGCAGTTTTCTGCCTACAGATCTATTATTTATCAGAAAGCATATCTGCTTTATAAGGCAAAAACTTGAGACTATTTCTTTGCCCAGTGCATAGTCGAAGTTATCGCAGGTAATTCGTGCAGTTTATGGTCATTCAGAAAGAGTTCTCTCTTACAGCTGAATTATATCTCTAGACTCTTTTTAGTTCTCATACAGTGCTCTTAATACCACCTGAAGTTGGTATGGACACTGGTCCATCCAGCTGGAAGCTGTTTGGTAAAACAGTGTTGTTATTACAACATGGCATCCAGATATTCTGGTCTGGAACAGGTGGTTTGACCAGAGAAACTGGACTTTAAAGGTATGGAGGAGTTGCTTAGTCCCCTCCAGAGAGGAGAGAGCAAAAGACAACTTTAAGTACTATTCCAAGAATTGCCTACATATTCTGCAGTACTACTATGTCTCCCTCCACCACAAAACGTCCCCAAAATTTGCTTTCCTGAGGCTCAGCAAACCAGGCAGGTGCAACTGGCTTCCTCTGTTATGTAACAGGCAGCACAGAGAATCTGGGGCTTTTTCATGTGATCTGCAACAGTGTACGACTGAGTCAGTGTTCAGGTAATGAGACTTAGATACTGCTGCAAAACACAGACTACATTCTGACTACAAACACATTCTTGAGAGAGGGAAAAGAATTAGTTGATTTATTTTTTAATACTGAACATTACAAATGCCCATTTAAGTCCTGGTCAGTCATAAACCCTCTTATGACTAATGAAAATGTTTTAGAGGAAGTCTGACATTTTTTAAATACAAACCTATAAACCCATGACCTTTTTGCCAGTCTCCTGCAATTAGTGTGACAGGAAATAACTCTGCAGAAGAACTCATAATAACCACTATAATAATAGCATGTTTTTATTAAAGAGACACGGACAAAATCTAAACCCCTTAGATTCACAGAACCATATAAAATGAAGTTCCTGCCACTCATTTCTATCCTATTCATTATTTATTCACTATTCTTCATGTTGTGTAAAAAGGTAAGTAACGATGTCTTGAAGATTTTACAGTGGTTTTTAACTAACTAAGGCTTTGCTGTTTTTACAATTTCTTCATATATCACAATTCAGTCCTTATGCCAGTCAATCTAAAATCAACAGAAGCTGATTTCTCTCAACCTCATCTCTTGGCTGCCTTCTTGTGTGCAGCTGCTGAAATGAAACTAAAAAACAATTCTGGCTCTTAAAGCACAGGCATTTCAGAAGGTAGGATTTATGTTTCACTTTGTGAAGTGATCTGAGGCTAGTACATACAGCAAGGGCAGAACAAAAAGCACCAGAAACTGTCAGTTTTTAGAGAAATCAAATATTAGAGTCACTGGACACAATCTCAAAAAAAAAAAGAAAAAGGGCAAAAAAAACAAGCATGGGCATTATTATGGAAGTGCAGACCTTTCCACTACTTGTACTGATGTAACTTCTTCGATTAAGAGGAAACCCAGTTAGTACCAGATGCTCTTCATCACTTTAATCAACATCTGCAAAGATCACTGGAGTTGAGATGCCTCTAATCTCACAGAGTAATTTGTTGCTCTTTGCTGTTCACTGTATTCCAGAGCAACTAACTCTGCAAGGACAGATGACAGCCAAAGCAGGTGAATATATATGACTATAATAGTTTAAAATAAGGTGGGAAATACATGTTTCACAAATACACAGCTCTGTAACTAAAATGAAGGGCAAGTAAGGACTCCATCCTTCTCAAATTTGAGCTATATAAACGCTTAATGGCTTCCTCCTTCTTGAACAGAAAACAAAAAGCCAAGTGTAGACACCCTATAAATCTACAAATAGGTTCCTACATGCACACAGTTCTCTCAATGCTAGTGGGAAGCAAACAAGGCAGTAATAATACATATATTTATGTATATATACACATACACTATGTGTTTACATCTACATACAAAACAATCAGGAAGACTCTAGGGAGAGAACTGGAAAGATGGAGGTTTATAGAGATGACAATGAAAATGTAGAAACACAACGGTTGGCGCAATGGAAAAGTACTGAGATTTACAACTAAATCAAAGAAAGTAAGAACACCTATGGAATACAAGAGAGGAAAGAAAGACATGTAAAAGTCAGAAAGGAAACCAAAGCAAATAGATGCAGGAGAGAAAAACAGGGAGAAAGAGGAAAAGACTAAACAAAGAAAAAAATTTAAAAGAAGAGAAAAGAACCCCAGTAAACAAAAGATAAAGTGTTCCCAAACAGAAGAAGGAATGCAGAGGAGTGAACTATGTATGAAGAAACAAAAAGGGAGGGGGGAAGGAGAAGTGGAGGGAATAGAGAGCAAAGGGAGTGGGGAGAAACTGATGCCTGGTTTTGAGGATGCCTTCCTTTTATTCTGCAGGCACAGGGACAGTGTGCCATGCATGTCTCCAGCCGCCCATCTCCAGGCCTGAGACCTTCACACAAAGTTTGCCAATCCTTTTTCCCAGCTATTCCTCATATTCCACAAATATGAAAGAAGGCAGTTGAGTTAAGAAATATGCAGTGAGAAGGTACTGGTTTTGTTGTTTTTCAGACCAGACCTACACGTTACATGTAAGTGCACTCACGTGCAACTGAACAGATTAAGTATTTTAGTAAATGAATGCCCTTCACTGTCACTTCCTTAGACACCTTCTGCCTCATATGGAAACCCTTTTCTGACCAGTATGATGGCAGTACACCCTCAGTAAATTTGCTGAGGGAAGTCTCTATGCACAACAAAAAATAAAAATCATGGCAGAGGCTCTGTATGAGGTTTCTTTTTTTCCCCTACAACTGTAGAAATAATACTACTGTAAAACTTTATACAAAAATCCATTGAACTCTCACTCTTGCATTACTGGACAGGCATTCTGAGATGGAGAAACAGGAGGACAAGGAACAACTTCCCCCACAACCTGTAAGATCAAAAGAATAAACCAAATAACAACCACCACAAAATCCATGACTTTGATCAGAAATGGAGACAAGGACATGTGTCTTGCTGCCCTGACCTATGAGTGAAGAAGAGCTGTTAGCCTACAAGTCTCAAAATGCAGCTGGAAACCCCCCACTTTTTACAGCTTGTTTTTGGAGATGCTGAATTTGTTGTTTTTGAAATGGCTGTGGTTTGTATCAAAGGGTCTAGAATTTCACACCTTCTCCTCTGTCTAGTACAGTCTGCAGGTTTTAGAAGAGCTTGCACTTTCAGTCTCTCACGGTGTGTGCAGTTAACTTGCAGCAGAACCTCCTCCCTACGTGTCAATAACATTCCTTCATTGAGGAGACACATATTGGATAGTTATTTAAATCAGGTGTATGCATATACACAGTGCATATGCATATATTGTGTACCACATCAACACAGAAGGATCAAGAAAGTTCATGCAAACGCAGCGCAAGAATATAATATATGATTAATATTACAGTATATGCTTGGTGTTAGGAGAAAAAAGCCCATTCATTAGTCCATGAAGACAATTTTGGAACAAAAACGCAAACCTCAAACATTTTATGCTTTATTAATTTAATGAATATTAGATTTTATTTCAGTTGTGTTGCAAATATTAAATATTGGGGGGGGAACTAAACAGGTAATTTTAATACTGCCTCTAAACTAGAATCTTCAGAATTCCCTGGAAATCATAATACTTCTGCTTAATTATACTGTTGATTATATTATACCACAGACAGATTTAGTCAAAACCATACAGGCTATTTCTTTTTTTTTTTTTTTTTTGAACAGGCAGTATTAAAACTGCAAAATAGCAAAGAGAAGCAAAGAAAGCAGATTTTTTTAAACATGCAAAGCCACACACCATAGCTGAATGATATGCCTTAAAGGAAAACAAAGGGATACCTACTTTCTGCTGCTAGAAGTCCTAGTAGGAAGGCAGCGTTTGGACAAACAACAAACAGTATGAAGATTTCATCACAAGCTTTATAAAGCTGCACCCTAGCACACTACTTTAGCCACAAAATAGTATGAACAAAGTCACAAGGACCCCCACACCCATTTTTTAAATATGGTTTCCACGTGTGAAGCAAATGGCACTTGTGGGCTGGGATGGGAGGAAAAATCCACCTGGCATTGGGAAGGCAGCACATCTATGCAGTGTTAGATATCTGTAATACCAGACTCCTCCCAGCATTGATTAAACTATTTTAAAAAACTCATGGACAAAAAAAAAGAGATTTCTAGTAAAAAGGTGAACTGATAAACTAATTCAGCATACTGCACACAATGCAAACCGGTATCATATTAATACACTTGAACTTACTAAGAAGAATTTAGCAATGTTATATTGAAATCAAAATTTTCAGTGAGAACCATTACGAGAACCATTCAGAAATACAACCACCTTATCATTGCTTTTAATTAATGGGGTCTTTATGCACTTTTTTTTTTTATTTAAACATACCAGAACAAAGAATAAATAGCTGAAAAAATCATAAAGATAATAATGGAGTATTGGAAACATGCAAACTCATGATCTCAAAACTGATAGTTTTGCTTGTAATACTAGAGAAGGAATTAATAACAGTAAATTATAAGGTGAAAGTAATTTTTTTTCCAAGCACTTATACTTAAAAATGTTACACGACAGCCTTTGCAAATTGTACAAAATCACTAGCAATTTTTGCATAGCAAAAGTGTTTCTTTTTCTTACTCATATCGATGAGATATGAGGTTTTTAAGATATGGGCTTATATTGCCAATATTTCATGGCATCAATCCCCTAAAACTACTAACTGCTCTAACTTGTGAGTTCAGCTAGTTCCATGTAGTGATCTTACAACCTGGCCATACATGTGCTGTTTTGATCTCACTCTGAAAGAGCAACAGATTCAGCCTTTTTCCTATCATTACCACTTTCAAATTTGAAAATCAAGATCTCACGCTGTTAAAAACTTCTCACCTGACATGACAATATAGAGTCCAACCAGACAGAACAAGAATTTCAATTTACATACAGCGGCCCTGAGACAAAACACCACAATGCCTTTGCCAAAATGCCAAATGAAATCAGTGCCCTGCAGTTTGGGAACACAAGACAGAAGCACTGAAGTGGCCTCGGCCTGGCTGCTTCCTGGGCAAGGCAAAAGCTCTGCTGCTACGTTCACCCCCTTCCAGAGTCACCAGAGAGCTCGCAGAGCACACAGACGTGCAGGAAGCACTGCACCAGTGCCACTTGTCACCGCTGGTACGGGAGGACATTTGGCCACTCGGGCTGCTGTAAAACGCGCTGCTGCGCTCGCTCTGTGGTTACATCGAAACACAACATCAGAGGATGCCTTACAGGAATCCAGAACTGTTTGTGGCAAAAAAACCACTCTGAAACCTGTTAGTCACATTTCAGTATATGTGTGCTATAGAGCAAGCAAGTCAAGCAGACATTATGGAGTAACAAGCACTCTTTAACCAAAAGGCAAGGTTTGCTTTAATCTAAAAGTCAGTTATACAGTTTTCCAAAGGCTATGGACTATCCACTGACTTAACTCCAACACTGACTTGGTAGTTCTGAAAATGTGGCTACACAAAGGTTTTGGAAATGCAAAGTTATAAAAAACTCTTGGATTTATTGTTTTTTTGAACTGTTGGCCCGAAAACTTGAACATTTTGAATCTACTTAAAAACTCCAAAGTAAACTAAATGGCCTTCCTCAATCCAGCTTCCCAAGGCAAAATGTCAAACAATTCCACAGCCTCTCCTTGGGCTGCCACAGAATGGGGGAAGCTGAAGAAGCAAAGGGAGGGAAAATGAAATGCTTTACACTGGTGATGTTAATTCTTCAGCCTGAGGCACTGTTATCAAAACACTTGAAAACTACATGTCCCTACTCTCTGTTTGGGGACAAATGGTCAGCTTGTGACAGAAGTAGAGGAAATCCTGCCTTGAGGTAACGTGTGATCAGCAGATAAGAGGGCTAGGGTGCAGGGCAGGAAAGGGGAAGGGCAGCAGACTGAAATTCTCTGGCAACTTCTGTACTTCATGGTCCATTTCAAATACTTTCGACTGGGCTGATTTTTCTCCTGTGTCAGATTTAGCCTGTAGGGCTGCTGATTGCTAACTGCTGATTTATGTTTGTTTCAGCATATTAAAAATATCCAAAACATTTGCTGCCTTGGGAAATAAACATTTCACAATGTCCTGAAAACGGGCAACCTGAAAGTCAAATGTTTTACATTCTAGAAAAAAAAAAACAACACTTGCAAGAAGCTTGTCAGTCAGTTGAGCTGTTTAGTGGCTGTACTGAAAAGGTTACTGAACACAGCTTATCACCCGTAATCTTTTAGTTCAAAAATACTTACCTAATTAAAAAAGATATTTTAAAAACCTTTATCACACTCTTTCAAAATTCAGCAAGACAGATTTCTGCCATGTTACCAACACAATGATAGCAGGATGAAGTTAAGATCTTCAGAGGATGGTCGCTGATGAAAAAGGAAACCAACCACCCAGATGAAGCAGTGGGAACAAAGAATTATCAAAACTCTGTACAACTTAAAGGAAGATGTGTACAGAAAAATACCTGGTTGACTTTAAAGGGAATTTATCTCTGTTCATTCCCATTTAATGTAGTTAAGCAATTTGCTGACCCTCACTGGAAAGTTCTAACAAGAATATCCTTTGTGATTCTGCATCTCCAAAGGCCATCTGACTTGCTACTTGTAGGACCTTCATATCCCAGTCTAATATTCTGGTAGTATTAGGAAGATGCTCAAAAGTTCCAGCAATCCCAAGTTCACTGAATTTTGAGGAAGAACACCTCTAGATTTATTTGAAAAAAAAGACAGAACTGAAATTTTCCGTGTTTTGAACAACTTGGAGTGCAGGATATATAATCTGCATAACCTAAGAAGCATTTACATTTCTGTATGAGAAATATCTCTGAACGAGTTCCACATTTGCCTGTTTCTAACAAATCATTTAATTGAAATAATAAGCCTCATGAAATTTTATGGGAGGATTAAATAGGCAACAACCCTTAAAATATTAAACACTCTTCATTAGAGTTTATGATGTGGAATAACATTTTATGAGATGTTGGGAAGGAAATTTAAATTACCTTAAGATAGTCAAGCTTCCACTGCAATTTAAGAGTTTTACGTCTAATTTCTATAAACTAGTTGGTTTTAGAATCATCACTTGAGCTTTTTACAAGCTTGAAATTTTGAAAGTTTTATTGGTGTACCTCTGAAGAGGAAACAAAATAGATTTCTACATCTAGCAACTTCAGAAGCTGTCAGGGTTGTGGTACCTTTGCTTGCAAGCCTCAGTGTTTATCCTGCAATATTAAATATTTTATCAGCTAATGTAGTTGGTCAGACAAACATCATGAAAACCACACACTTAGCACAGTTTCCTGATCACTGTGATCTCTCATCAGAGAGATCAACAATGTTATTTTAGAGAACAACTACCCTTTCCTGAGAAATCCAAGTTAATGTTTCAGTTATTTCAGAGATGAACACAAGATAACAGTGGATCCAGCCCAGATATTCTGTAGAATTTAACATGTGTACTGGATTCAAGTGTTCTGTGAGCAGAAAAAATAGAACTTGTGCATTTCCTCTATACTGATATCTGCAATTACATCACTGAGGAAGACACATGTCCTGTTGATGTGAGACTGAAACTGGAAAGAGGAACTGCAGTTTTCAGATTAGGAAAGTTGCCACTGCCAATCATGTTGGTGGCTATTCCCTATTCAAATGGGGGAAGTAGATGGAAACAAAAATAAAGGCACTGCAAGCAATTCTAGGTGAAGTAAAACCAGCCTATTCTTTCTTTAAAAGCACAGGTGGATCTTTAACTACAAGTACATCAAGTATTCCAAAGCTGCCTGCCTGAAGTTAAGCCATGAGGCTGTGACTATCCATTTCCTATAAATGACCTGAGGTTCCTATTCATTTCTGTGGAAATTATGAACAGTGTGCATGCCTATGGACAAAGCAACCTTTTAATTCAAGTACTCAAACTTGAATTCCAAGAAGTGAAATTGAAGCATTTCAACAAAAACCAATGTACCCCTATTCTTATATCAATGACACTGAAATAATTTGTAGTAATTACTTGCTCATATAAAAGAGAAGAAAAGGTGTGATTAATATATGCAGTCAATGGGTAATTTTCTCACCTATAAAAATATTGGGAAAGATAATTATAACACAGCAGACCAACACATGCAATTAAGTTCCTGAAATGTGTTCTAGTAAAGTCAGTATATAGCTAAGATATTCTGCCAGTACTATTTGGTTATTTAGAAAAATAAAGAAGAGTATTTTGGTCTTTAGTTTTTCTCGGAAGTTCATTTCACTTGATCCTAAATCCTAATTTTAGACCAGATAGACCAATCCAGACTTTTGCACTGCAAGTATATTAAGTAATGCTATGTCAAAATTAAGATCCATAACTATGACAGAGCTGTGTTAGTACACAGAGAGGAGGTTATTTAAATTCTTGAATATGGACTGTGGACAAAAGGATTGCTTGAGTCAGATCACTGCCCTGCCCAAGGCCCAGCTCACAGCACAGCACAGGTC
This sequence comes from Lophotriccus pileatus, assembly GCA_035583135.1. Lineage (NCBI taxonomy): Eukaryota > Metazoa > Chordata > Aves > Passeriformes > Tyrannidae > Lophotriccus > Lophotriccus pileatus. The sequence continues at coordinate 109,135,667 of JAWWES010000001.1, forward strand.
TTACCCAGGCATGCTGGGAAGTCCCTGAACTACCATGTATTGTCTCTCTCTGAAGATCTGGGGGTCAGAAGCACTGTCCAATGTGCTTTAAAGAGAAGACACCTTAATCATATTTCTCTCCAAAACAGGAGGTCAGGAAAATTTGGTACACAGTGGTTTCTTTCTATATATAACTGTTAGTGAGGCATGAGAACCTTGCTCCTGCCTAAGAACTCAAGACAAAATTTCACAAGCTTTTGTACTCAAATAATATAAAGGGGAACATGAGGTTATACCGTTATTTGTAATAAAATGCATACACAAGAACAAATAAAAAAATCAGAATTTCTGTGGAAACTTACAACTGTGCAGAGATTTTCTCTTCAGTTTTGCCAGTCATGAACACCACTAAGACTGAAAATTATTTATTCTTTCACATGTAAACGTTCACTTAATATTAAATTTTATGAAATATAAAAAAAATTATTAAACACTTGGTGGTCTAGTCAGTATAGAATTAAGACAGGTTGACTGCAACAAATGTGCTTTCTGTTAAAATACCTGAGGACGTGGGGTCTTCAGAGAAGTCTGGCAGCTCTTCAGGGGGGTCACCATAGAAGGAGTTGAATTTGTGGCTTGACACAGCTGCTAGTACTGCCCCCTGAATAAAAATACCCACACAGCCTAAATTACACAAAGAAGGATAATGAAACATTTCCAGACACCCTGGATCACTCAGTCTCACGAGGTATCTTCTTAGTGAAGAGCAAATAAATTTTATAGTCTTCAGCTCTGCTTCCCTGTTATCAGTGACCATATCTAATGGAAGTGCTGGTCATATGCTAATAAACAATCAAAATACTCCTTGTGAGAACAGTCCTTTATGCGAGTAAACCTTAAAATAATAACTGTGAGGAATAAAATCCTGTAGAACAATGTAACAAAATAACTACTTTCTCTTTCCCTTTTACCTAGACAGAGTGGCTTAGCAAGTATAGAAATTCACTCTTTAAAGCAAAGCAGTATGTTTTTATTTGAGAAATTGTCAGAATCTGACACTGACAGCACCATAATAAATCATATAATATACCATAATATATCTATATAAAAATAGTACAATTATATAGGTAATCTGACACTCCCAGGATGAGTGTTACATGGGAAGTAACAAAGCCAGAAAAAAGGTCACCTGCTCTGACATACATTTACTTGTTCAAGTTAAACACAGTTTAACCACTCATGTTTTAATGCCTCACAGTTGTGGCAGTTATGGCAAAATGGACAAATTTCATGAAACACGCTGCAGAACAGTGCTTTGGATAAAATGGTATAAAAACCAGCAAAGGTATAAAAGCTCTCAGGAGATGAAATATAGTGGCCTCCTCAGGAGGAAATCTGGGAAATATCTGAAACTGTACCTAGAGCAGAAAACCAGGTCATATTCTAAAAGGTACTAGCTAATACTTTAATGAAAGTACTACCTGGACATACAAACCACCTAAGAGAAAGTGCTGTTTATCATGACCTGTGGCAACTGGTGCCACACCAGATAATCTAATAAATAAAAAACTAATCACCAGATACTTTCAACTTTTAAAAGTAAATTAAACTTTTGCAAAGCAGCAACTCCTTGTGTATACCTGATTCTGTGTTTTATTACCAATTGTAAAACAACTCATGAATTGTAATGCTCTACATTTCTGTTAGAATTTTCTCAACCTTTCAGTGAACTTAAACATGTTTCTGCTAAACTTTCCAAGAGATGAACTGAAGAGAAAACATGTTGTTTTGGGCTAAAATGTTAAGTCTTTTCAATTCAGCTAGGAAATAATCGTGTGTGTAGTTAAACATAAAGGGCATAAACTGAAGAATACACATTTGCTCTTCTTGCAAAAGACATTAAAAATTATGTTCCTGTTATTATAAATGTAACACAATAATAACAGAAGCCACTGTACTATTCTCTCCTCTCCAGTAATTCTTATTACACAGAATTAATGAACTGATTAAAGACGAAGGCCTCATATACACCTTTGTTGATACCAGACAATTTTCACTGAAATTTAGTTTGAAAACTGCAGTAAGAAAGGATGAGCATCCTTAACAATCATCACTGCAATAAGCATCTGTAAAGGCCCTTTACAACTTTTTATTTCATTGCCAACTTCATAGATTTCTCTTAGCACTTTTAAAATTAATCAAGTATCACACAAAATTCAAGTTACACAATTATATTGTTTTAACACTACATTCAGTTTACCTTTAGTTTTCGTCTTGCATTGAATTTTCTCAATTGTTCTACTGTTTCTGGAAGATGAATCTTGTATGCATAGCGATCCCTCTCCTTAAAAAACCAACGAAAAACAAACCAAAAGAACATTAAACACAATCTCTTCATATTCTCTTGACACTAAGAAATCAGACAAAAAATGTACCAGTTAGGAAGTATCCTAAGGAGAATGAGGATTTGTTGCAACTTAAGGAAAACTTCAAGAAAATAAAAGGGATCAAAATCCTTTGAAAGAATTCTTAACTTGGGCCACGGATATTTTCTTTCAGTAATTTTGTTTCCCACTTCGGAGACCTTAGTCTTTTTGTTTTACTGTTGTGCTGTTAGTCAAGTCTGTGGCTAGCACTGAACTTCAAAGCTGGCAAGCAGAAAGTAGTTCTGCTTCTTGGGATTCACAAATCCCAGTGAAGCAACATGTTCAAACCTTCTTTTAAGGGGTGCTTGACACTTCAGGTAAGCTTGGGAGATGGGGTAGGATGGCTGGTGCTACCAGGTGATGGCTTACAGGAAGAATTCTCCATTGTAGATGCAGATAAAAAAATCTGCCATGAATAACTGCAGTGACAGTAAGGACAAAACCTGCAGCAGCTGGTTACTGTCTTACCTTGCTCCAAATCTTCACAGAAGCTACATACACTTATTAATTTAACATAAATGTTTATCACATGCATCTCCTGAATCAGAGTGAAATCACTGTCAGAAGTAATTCAGTCACTCTACAACACTGGAGATGTCTCTGTCTCATGCTGTATTTGGATCTATAAATAGTTTAGGAGAAAGCTCTGAGTCAGCAGGGAAGGCTGTTTATCATAGCCAAAAATAAGAGAACTGACTGGTAGAATGCTGGCCTGAGCTTGGACACAAAGTTTTCTCTAAGTGTTCTCTTTCCTTGCATGAATTTCAACAAATAATGACAAGACCAGAAAAAGACCACAGATATAAAAAAATGCTAAGCTATTAGGCAGAGTTTGCACATTCACGTTACACAACTGTCTTTTCAAGAAGCCTGATCAGCTTAGTTGCTCAAACAACAAAAAATGACAAGGTTTTCTCCCAAAATCATCCTCAGTAAAACCCTTGCTTTGGCATCTAAATGTAAGCTCACAGAATGAGGAAAAAGTCAAATTACAAGCAGGTAGAAACAGATCATCTGTGTTAACCACAGACTCAATCACTGGAGAGTGATTTTTTGGGAGAAGAACAGAGCCTGTCTTTCCCAGGTTCTTTTTTGGTGGGTTTCTTTGTGTCACTATTTGTCTCATGTGGAGCAAATAACCAATCTAGAATAGCACCCTTTTAAAACAAGTGCCCTGTTTAAGTTAATGATATTATGACTCTCTCTACCTTTGACCTGCACTATAGGAAAGAAGTAGAGGACAACAAAGAAAAATAGTTAATTCATCACCTTCTGCCAAAGAAAATACAGTGTTCAGAACCAGGACTTGCCACCTTATAAATCTGTAGCACACCCATAATTCTCTAACCCCAATGTTTAGCACAGACTACCGATGGGACTGCTGAGAAGCTACAGCTGCATATCCTCCTGCTCCTGTTGTTAATTTTCAGTGTTCAGCAACTGCTCCTCGGCTGGCTTAAACTGTGATGTAAATTCTGACATCACTGAAAAATAATTTGATTACCAGGTATCATTTAATTTTATGCAGTCACAGTGGCCTCTGAGCAACATTACACTCCATATGTCCTTCACTCTGGCAGGATATTTCAGGAATCTAATGCAAGGAAGCAGCATAACATCCTGCAACAGAGCACATGGCTACAAGCATAAGAGGAAAGAGGTTTAGGACTGAGCAGAGGAGACCAGAAATTATTTCTCTGGAGTCTGAGAGTCACAGAAAGACACATTAATACCTTTTTTAAACTTTATGCCACACAGCCCAAGTCCCTGATGCTGCTGAAGGTGTCCAACTGAGTTCACTCTTGCTTTTAAGAGTTCAAGCCTAGCAATTATCAAAATCTCAGGCTCTAACCCTACAAAGCATTTAAAGCAAATTCTCCCACATTTTGTACAGTTCATGTCTTCTTTGAAAAGCTCAGAGAAGCAAAGAAATAAATCTTATTCTCCCTTGAAGGGGAAATTGGTGTGTAAACAGCTGCTTTTACTACCTTTAACCAGGGATGATTCAGTGCTTCATATACTGTTATCCTTTCTGCTGGATCCAGCATGAGCATGCGGCGTACCAGATCTTTGGCACTTTCAGAAATATGGCTCCATTGCCTGGGATTCATCTGGTTACAGTCAAGAAAAAAAGGCATGAAATCAGTAACAAGAACATAGAAAACAACATACTTTTAATATTCAATAATTGCAGGAATTTGACAGTGCTTGGTGCTTGCAAACATCTCATTGTTAAAAAAAAAAAGGAAGTTTCTAAGTTTTTTAATAGCTCGTAATAAATTGTACACTAGTTGCTATTGAAATGGCAGAAAAATTGAAAACATAAAACCTGACATATTCTTGGTATTATGTTACAATTACAGTATAAGTTTCTACCTGTTCTGCATTTTGTTTAGGTAAAAGTGACCCTTCACTGGAAAAAAAAAAAATTAAGCTTTGTCTGACTGTTAACTGTGCATAAGATAAATGCAGAAATTAAATCTACTTCTGAAATCAATATAAGGAATGGCATGACGATCTATCTGTATCAGTAACTTCATGCCAGTGAATCTGAGTAAGAAGGGAATAAGATAATGCCTGTTGTGAACTATTCTGGTCTTGTCCTGAAGGTATTACAGACAATGGCTCTTCCCAATAAATTCCTTCCAGCTTTGCAACAGGTGAGCATCTTCAGCCACTAGGAAAGCACACTGTGATCAATAATACAAGCAATTGCAACACTTTTTAGTGCAAAACTTTATCCTTAGGATGTGAAGGATCATTTCAAATGTATTTTCTGTTGTGCCCAACCAGTCAAAATAAGGGATGCCCACCAAAACCTTACTAAAGTAGAGAAAATTCTGGATGTAATATAAAGGATTATATCCTTATGGTATTTTTATGATTTATTTAATTTATGAAGACCTTAGGTTTTAGTTAATGATACACTGCTAACTTTACAAGGTACTAAATGAAAATTCTAAATTATAACTAGACTCTTTCCAATGTTATAATCTGTTCATTTAAAGAGGTCCATTTTATTTAAAATCAGTCTTTACAAAAAACGATCACTTTAAATTGGGGCACTCAGGAACATTATCAGGATATGAAATCCACATTAATAGTTGTGATTTGCCATTTCTTTAATGAAATGAAGGTAATTGCAAATTTGCAGCAAGACTGTTTTAAAATCCTTACAGTATTTTCACTGAATAGACATATTATTGTGGAAACAGGAACAGAAAAGGAACTAAGAGGACACAATGTGCTGGCCATAACTTTTTTTTTTTTAACAAGGAGAAGTTAACTTGTACACTTCCAGAAGGTTTTAGCTGCCTAAGAGACTCCATAAAGAAATCTGCCATAAAGTGAAACTGGAATGTCTACCAGACTATGCAATCCCATGAAGAAATGCTGCTGCTGCTTCTAGGAACACAAAATTTAAAGAATGAAAAACATACTCCTTAACACTGCTGTCACTTACATTTTGGCAGACTCCTGTTAAGTTCATATAGTAAAATACTTCCCAATACAACACTTTGTATTAGAGACTATCAGACAGTTTTAGGAGTTTCAATTCGTCATTTGCTAACGCATAGCTCATGTGTGACCTTGGTCACAAGGTCATCTCAGCTACAAAGCTAAGCTTTGTTACAAAGCTTGGTCACAAAGCTCATCTTTAGACAAAACCACAAAACCAGTGAAGTTGAAGCTTTCAGTTTGTCTCCTTAACAGTCTGGGATGCTGATGCTGTGAAACACACTTCTCTTGCGTGCACACCGACCTGCCTGCGGTTGCAAGTGGCTCCTTTTGAATCATCAGCTGCATGTTACTACACACTGTACTGAAAAGAAAAAATGCCTAACTGCAAATGCACAGCAAGATGCATTTTGTTTTAAATCAAGGCAATATATGATGACCAATGTTTATGATAGCTCTCTTGGTTGAGGATTTAAATAAAAAACCTAAGGTAACACATAGTATGATACACTTCACAGATAAACATCAGGTAATCCTGCTGGGCTCAATGCACAGTTAGTTGTTACACCCATTTATTATTTCATCTGAGTAAATATTTCTATATTCTAATTCCTAACATTGATACAAAACACAGCAGGAATAAGACAGACTGGAGAGAGAAAATTATCTCTCTTCCTGCATAACAGACTTCTGTAAGCTTCAAATTTAAATCAGGCTACATACAGAAATCAACTTCCAGAAATTTTTACCAGCAGAGCTCATCTCACTGGAAAAGGATTCAGGTATACTGTCATTTACCTTGTATTTGCCTTTAATAATGCCTTCAAATAATCTTTCCTTGGTTCCATAAAAAGGCAAACAACCGCTTAGCAGGATAAAAAGGATCACGCCACAACCCCAAACATCTACAGGCTTCCCATATGGTTCTCTTTTTACCACTTCTGGGGCCATAAAATGAGGTGTTCCTACACGTCCTAAATGGAAATAAAAAGAAGATTTAGTCAAAATGATGTGTGTCAAATACGGAAATAAAGAATATCACTCCATTAAATTAAAACAGTTTTAATAAATTTTGTTTATGGGTTAAGCTTTTAACACTACGCTTTTTTCCTTAAGTTTAGTATTTATTAAATATATCCAGTGAGAAAAATCAGTATTTTCCCTTTTGCTTCATTTATACTTTTATAAATTGAGGAATATTCTATCCTACCTGGCAGACTGTGAAACGAGACTTACATAAGAGCAGTAAGATTCTTCAGTGAAATTTGGCAAATAAAAGTAAACCCATCAATTTGGGCAACCTTCGAAACAGGAGTTATTTATCCAGAGAGCAAGTACAACGATATTGTAGAGCTCTGGTCTACACCGCTAACTTGAAAAAGCAACATCTAGTTGGCAAGAGCACAGTTTGGTCTGATGCTCTGCCCAAACCCTGGCCAACAAAAATGCAAAATGCCAGCAAAGGTGTTGTTCATTTATTTGCAGTAGGCAATGTCTTGCTGCACATAAGAAGATAACACTGATTTGTTTCACAAGGTGCTTTCAATGAGTGTCACTCAGTAATGGTTCTGGGACAGTACTCATTTTGGATTGGTAATGACTGTACTCCCACAGAAACAAAACTTAGTACTGGTCTTTTTAGTGGACAAAATCATTAGAATGACTTAAATTAATTTCTTTGTAGCACACTAAGCCTAATAAAAGCAATTAGGATTTCACCTCTCCATCTAAATGTTTCCCATTGTAAAGAGTTTTGTTTTCCACCTGAATGCTCAGGTCATCACTGACACTTACAAACACTGTAGTCTTTGGACTACCCTGGTTCCATCAAGTACCAACAGGAGAAAAAAACCCACAAGGGTAGCAAACTGACAACACTTGTACCCCCTTCATAAATTATTTTTCCTCACTGATAAATACAGTGGACATCAGGGGCTCCATTCAAGGCTCGCAGCACCTCTCTGCAGTCCAGGAGAGCTTCAAATGCAGCCTAGAAAATCTGAGGTGTCTGCAGGGCATATATTTAAATCAGTTTTGTCTTGTAAAGAGATTCTTGTTTGATTAACCTATCCTGCACACCATTGGCATGGGAGTTAGCTGAGTCACAGCACTGGGAACAAACAACTGGGAGACTATCTGGCAGTAGCTGAGTAAAGACCATCTTTTATCACACCTACAGCAGGAATACAATTTAACCATGCTCTGTTAACTAGCCCCACTCACCCCTTTTTCCATCTAAAGGATTAAAAAATTGACAGAAAGATGGCAAACCACACCATTGTCAAACTTCTTCAACTTTGTGTTAAACCTAGGTCAGCATCTTAAAACGTCCAGGCTGACCTGACAGCAAAAGGGCAGTTCCTTTCCAGGCTAAAGAATAAACAAAACCAGCAAGATGCTGCAAGTCCAGCTCATCCCTCATATCACTGAGGGAGGAGGATGGATATTTACTCTGGACAGAGAAAGACAGAGACTGACATGGGGAAAGATTACTAATTCTTGTTGTCTATACACAATTTATAGGCTCATGACGTATCTTTCAGCCTAAGTGATAAATCTTGAAGCCAAATCTTCAAGATCACATACATGAGATAAGGAATTACCTCGTTAGAGGACTCTCTCTCATTTAGATGCCTGGTGATGGGGAAGGGAAGGAAAATGGAAATTATATATAAATCCAATATGCACAAGTTGTTCATAACTCAGTGTTTTTGCTTTTTGTTAATGTGCCTATAAACTTATTAGGGTTTCCTCACTTTTTTTCCTCGTAGGATGACATGTGACAGCAAAAGCATCAACATCTCCAGCTCTGCATCAGGCTATGCCTGTGCATGAGCAACAACAACCCGCCTGTCCAACCGGCATTTGTCTATCCCTTAGACTGCCCACGTGACATTCGTGGTGTGCTCACCACAGGCTGCAAACCTTTAGTGCAGAGGATCATCAAAGACCACAGAGCAGCCTGGCTTACCCAAGTCTTATTTATCTCAATGGTGACTTCCTGACAACTTGTGTGCAGAGGGACCCATTTGCCATTTTGAAGCACTGTAACCTTTTTTATATGCTGAAAAAAACATTTGTGGTCCTAAAGCTTGTTTAAATATTTTTAATCAATATGAATAGAAAATTATATATACTCTAAAAATTCTGCCTTCTCACCAGGCTTTATAATTGTTATTATAAAATCTGGCAAGCCTAGAGGAAAGTGATTACAAGGACAAACTGGAGATATCAGTAGAAGACAAGACATCACAAGGACAAAGCAAGCTATTTAAAAGAGACATTAAACTTTAGGGAGATAAACATTTGTCTGGATAAAGTAGCTAATGAAATCATGAATCCTCTATATCAAATGATAAGTATGTTGATTTAATGTGTATTTCCAATAAATATGTGTGACTCCTCTCAGCTCTGGAAACTTCTTTGTGTTTCAAGTAAACATGGTTCAAAAATGACTATATGCTGTGAGAACTATGCTTAAAGGTTTGGGGTTTGGCTTTGAGGTTTTTTTTCATCAATGCGTTTAAGTCTGCTGGGCATTTCAGTACAGCGAAGTCTTACCTACAGAACATCTTGTGTCCTTACAAACAATTACCCATCCTACATTTTCTCCTATGGTGTAAAATAGCACATTTAGCAGCAACACAGGCTACATAAGCAATCCAATAGCATGGCTGGGGGTAGGAGTTTAGGTGTCAAGGTGCTGGCACTGGGGGGGGTGCAGGGGTGGTGTCTGTGAGAAGCTGGGAATAACCTGTCATGGACGCAAGACGGTTCCAGTGGAACCACTGCAGGGCACATCCGAGCCCAGCAGCCAAGATAGTGGTGCCTCAGGGAAAGTGTGTGTAAGAAGGGGAAGAAACACTGCCCAGCAAGTGAGGAATATAGGAGCTGACATCCCTCATCCCCCTGCACCATGTGGGATTGGGCAGTAAGGGAGTCAGGAGCGAGTGAGTGAAGTTGAGCCTGGGATGAGGATGAGGGGAGGTGGAGTTTTCATTTCTGTCTTTGTTTACCACCACCCAAACCTATTTGATACTTCAAAGTTCCTATTTGCTTTATCTGCTGATCTCACACCAGAATGTGAGGCTGCATGACCAATCAAGTGCTCTTACAAACTGACAAGCCACAGTTAAAAAACACTGTCCCTCTATGATCATCACACACTTTCTTTCTCCTAACTTGGAAGTCAGAAGGTGTTTCTTCCATCCCAGGTAGAACTGGATCTCTCTTGGTCTGGTTCAAAACCAGGATACCGTAAAAATCCACTTTAATGAACTGCTTGATGTTGAGCAGAAGGAACTGAGTGGTTCAGTAAAAGGAAACACACCACAGGGCTGCTTAAATCCCCAACAGGCTGCTGCTATAAACTAGATTAAAAACGGATCTTACTTAACAGCAAGCTGAAAAATCAGTGCTACTAAACCTTAATACTGGCTTTTACATCTAAAATGAGAACCCCACAAATACAAAAGTAATGAGAAAGACTAGGCTGACTTAATAGAATCCTGCCATTTACCTTGGCTAGATTATAATTAGTGAAAATAGTCAGATAATTATTTGGTTTTGTAACCGTTTCAGTGCTGATTCCAAGATTCTGATACTTTAGATGAGGGGGTGGTGGTGGTGGAAATCACAACTTTATGCCCATGAAAAAGCAAACCCAGAACAAGCAGAAACTTAAGTGTTTGAGAATGAACTGTCCAGTCAAGAAGGATAAAAAAAAATGCATACATATGTGTATTAGAAATTTAAAGAGGCTAAAGTTGGCTGTCATCCTTGTGACCACTTCACTGGGGTCAGCAAAGGAGCAAATGATGATTTCGAGGTTATTCTAAAAAACTGGCCTGGGCAAGGACTACTGAGCTGTGCCTCTGAACTGCACTGAGCTCAGCACAGTGAATGAAGTGCACGCAGGAACTTACACAGATTGGGACTTTTCTGATGTTGCAACTACAAGAACTGTGAGGTGAATATCAGTAACAGGACAAAGACAACCTACAGACAGCAAACTTGTCTAAAGTCATGGATAATCACTTGCTTTTTAGACCATGTATCACTTCTGCTGAAAATTATCTAGTAGAAAATCTGCCTTCTAAACACGTCCAGTGTAAAATTTTAAAGCTGTTCTCAACAGTTCAATTATTTTAAAATATTGTAGAAGCTTTTGAACTTTCTTTGGTGTTTTGGGAGAAGCTCTGCATCTTTTTGGAGGCAGAGTAAGAATAGTTAAAACGGCACTTTCCTCTCTTTAACAGATAACTTCTGCTTTCCACAGGCCTTTTATTCTTCGGGATATAAGAATCATGGATATATTTGAATGACTGCCCATGAAAAAATAACATTTTAATTACATATATATTGCATGCATGCATACACACAGGATTTTTAGTTGCCAACTAAACTGACTGGAATTAGCCTGTGCTTTTATGTTCATCTTGTCTGTTCTAGAGTGGTATTAACTGAGAATCATCACTATATAAAGACTCAACAGTGGTATATAGTTAATGTGGTACTTGCCTCCATCCATTTCACTGTAAATAAATGTCTACATCAAAGTGTTTATTGATTTAGGAAGCACTCAGTGCCTGGAATAGGTATAGACATTAGACACCTTACTTCTAGACATAAACTTTCTTATCAGCCATTTTTGAGGCATGTTGGTTGCCTGTAAATTTATAAAATTGCTAATTGTGCTAATTTTTCCTGTGGATAAACAGAGAGCTTCAGTCTTCAGGTGCTGTCAATCATTTACAAGCACTAAAGATAAATTTTGACTTACCTTTGATAATTTAGTTTCTATGACTCTTTCCATATTATTCCAGACAATAGGGCTATGCTTTCCACAAGAAGAAGAGTATATACAGAGACCCAATCAGATTTTGTCATCCCTAAGGCAGGGAACTGATGACCAAGATATCAGAAGGAGAGTCTTTCAACAGCAGTAGTATCTGAACGATGTATAAGGAAACAACTGGAACAAATAATTTTTAGGAAAAAAAATGTGAGGTACTAATAAACATCACCATCTGACCTCTCACAATAGTGTAATAAGAATTATGCTCATAAATTAAGGATTTTCTAAAAGAGTGGGATGTCCAGAATAATGTGGAAGGAATCGAAGAATCACACATAACAGATCAGAGAGGTCAATACTTTACTAGTCTTAATTCCTTTCCACATTACTCCAGACAATAGAGATGTTTAAAGCAGGTGTACAGAGAAGATGAACAGATTAAAAAAAAAAAAAGAGATTAAAAAAAAAAGAAAAAAAAAGGGCAATTCAGCTTCAGCACAGAAGACTGTCTGAAGAAAATATATTTTAAAAGATGCATCAGCAGACAACTGGACAACTTGATAGTAGTGTCCAGAAAACGAACAAAGCAAAGCTCACATATTAATGAGACAAATTATAATAATTGATTCAATGGCCTTTTCAGCCATACAACTATGATGGAGGAAGTGAACTAGATGAGTTTTTAACACATTAGCCTCCTCTTAGCACTCTCAAACCAGTCAGCTGGAATTTCTGAGAGACTGTAAAACACAGTTGTAACTTTTAAATAAAACGAAGTCTCTTGGAAGCAAAGCTTTGAAGGGACTCACGTTGTTTTTTATTTTCAGAAAACAAAAGTTAAAACACTACCATTTAAGAGAAAGAAGAATACTAGTGTAGGACCTCAGTTTACAAAAGTTTACCACTCCTTGGAAAACAAATGAAAGCTTTGCAATACTATTCAGACACTGATGATGAAAAGGAAAAAAAAAATCTGTGCAGTGTAAAAACACTCTAACATTAAAAAAAAAGGTTTTTAAACTGGGGTTTATAAAAACACCACGAAGATTAAGTTTGGTGAAACACTGAAAAGGCTGTCCAGAGAAGTGGTGTATGCACCATCCCTGGAAGCATTCAAGGTCAGGTTGGACATGGGTCTGAACAACCTGATCTAGTTGAAGATGTCCCTGCTTATTCCAGAGGGTTGGACTGGATGACCTTTAAAGGTCCCTTCCAACCCAAACAATTCTGTGATTCTATGATTATTTTTACATTGATGAGAACAAAACAAAACCAATGCACTTAAAGGATTCTGCTCCCCTTCCTCCCATAGCATCATCTTATTTAGAGGGAAGTTTATGGCAATGCCTTCCTATGCTATTTTTGTAGTAAGTCTAAAAGGCCAAATGACAAAGAACCAAGAGCACTTGATATTTATGTGCTGTACTTCTATTAAGAACATACAGGATGTTTTCCAGTAAGATGATAATTTATGGGAAGATACTACTGGATTTTGAAGCAACCTAGGGGAGCAAACTAATAATATATTAAAATTAATATTGGGCTTGATTAGCATCAAGGTACCTGTGACATTTTGCTGCTAAAGGTACAAAGTGAAAGGCAATTTACTATCCACAGGTAAGGCTTGAATAGAACCTTGTAGGCCTTAGGTCTATACTGTTATCTTTTTTCTGCCCTAGTTGAAACCAAGAGAACTTGAGTAGATTAAGTGGAGGAAATAGCGCTTGTGAACTCAATGGGTTTTGTTCCTTCAGACTTTTGTGCCATATATGAGCTAAAAATCCCAAGACCTAGCACCTAAGATATCTGATATGAGATAAATCTTGTGTCACATTTATTTAAGAAAATATTGTGGCAGTTCATACCATGTTCTGCAAGAAAAACTGTCCAAGGAAGAAGACAGAGATCATAATGTGAGATTGCTCTATTAAATCACTGACTTCCCCGAGGTTCCACTACTCTAGCTGCATCATAACCAGAAACACAGACTGTTTCCTGTCTATGTGCTGTTGCATAAAGGAGTTCACTTATAAACCATGATGATCTGTAACTACTGTGTATACTGCCAGAATTCCATATAAAAGTACCTGCTTCGATGCTTCAGGTGAAGCACTCAGCACAGCTTTCCACTTCTGGTCATAAGAAGTGCAAGAACAGACCTTCAGAAACTGGTAGCTCATGAAAACAATTTCCTGTAACACAGGCTTCTTATTCACAGCATTGCAGCTTATGGGCAAACAGAGTGGAACAAACAGTATTTCCTCACATTTTCCCTTCTTATGAAAAAGGAGTCCTTTTTTTTGGTACTAATTTAATAGTAATTAAACTTTGATAAAAATAAACTCAGCTGGAGTTGTTAGCTGATAAAATGCAGTCATGATCCTAAAATCTATTCCATAGACATTTCAACTAATGACATCTTAGTGTGATGTCACAGCTTATTGTCATGAGCTCCCTTACACTTCTGTTAAATAACTATCTACTTCCTTGAAAGAACATTATAGTTACAATCCTTCTCAACCACACAAGTCTATCTTTGGACTTACATCAAAAGATTGGGATTCATCTACCTTTAATACCTGGGGCTTACTTTAACTTTACTACAGAAACCCTTCTTCTTACCCCCAACAATTTCAGCACACTGGAAAAAAGATGTCATTTGTTAAGTTAAAAAAAAATTTGCAGTCCCAAACAGAGCAAAAGGTGTGTGCTTGAAGGATGGCTTCAAAGATGGTGAGGGAGAAAATTCCCTTCAATTTGTTCTCCCGGGGCTCCCCAGAATCTGGCCTTGCCAGGCACAGGTGTGTCAAAGTACAAAGGTAAGAGAACAGCACAAATGAAGCACAGGGGGTTTTAGGTCAGTAGAAGAACCTTAGTGCCATAATCACTTTTATTTAATAGAGAATCTCTTTTCTGATGTGTGAACTGCCAAATACAGGAATTTCCCTGCCAAAAGGGGAATAACTGAATATGTTAAGCTGAATCAATGTTTGTCACTAAAAATCAGAAAAGCAATGTGAAAGTGGATAGGTCGGTTATGATACTGCCCAAACTTCTCTATGTGGAGAGTTCCTATTTCACTTACGAGACAATTGAGAAAAAAGAAGTGTTAGTTACTATTGTGACAAAACTTTTCCATAGGGCATATTGGTAACATTCTTAGACAAATGCAGAGAGCAACATTGTTTTGTAAGAAATGTATAGCCCAGCTCAGTCAGTCAGTATTGTTAACTTTCCTATAACAAATATGGGTGATAGTGTAAAGTTGAAGAAATAAAATCTTGCCAGTGCTCTGTAGGGGACTGCCTAGTAATGTGCCTTCAGGTAGGATTCTGGCAGGGAAAAGAACTGCCAGATAACAGATGTGGTATAAAGACTGCAATGGAAGGTGATAAGAA
This sequence comes from Lophotriccus pileatus, assembly GCA_035583135.1. Classification (NCBI taxonomy): domain Eukaryota; kingdom Metazoa; phylum Chordata; class Aves; order Passeriformes; family Tyrannidae; genus Lophotriccus; species Lophotriccus pileatus. The sequence goes on from JAWWES010000001.1 coordinate 109,150,726, forward strand.
AGAGAGAAGGAGTCTGTCTGTTAAGGAGAAAACCTGAAACAAGCAAAAGAACTGAGACCTTCCATGGTATATAAATGAAGTGGAATTACTCTGTATATCCCCCAAAACAAGTGAAATTTGAAGCTGAAAGTAAGAAGTGCTAATGACAGTTGAGAGAGGGGGGAAAAAGTGTGTAAAGGCAGACTAATATGGCATAAGTGGAAATAGAAGAGGCAAAAGATACAGAGAAAAATGGGAAAAACACAGTAATCTTTTTACAAAGTTGAACTTCATGTTTCTTGCAAGACAACTATCTCACTACCTCCAGAAGAGTAGCTGAAACAGAAGAAATGGATAAAGTTGCTCAGTGAGAACATAAAGAAAAATGAGTGAATCTTAAAACAAAAGTGTAGAAAAAGCAGTGGCTGAGGTACAGATAATTTGAGTAACACAGGAGAAGTAAAGAAAGGAGTGACCTTTTTACTAAAGAAACAGCAGTAGCTTAACTGAATGTGTATTTTACTTGAAAAGATGTCTCTAAGTAATAAGACACTTGGATATTTCCAGGGTATCAGAGACATCTGGAAGGGAATTGAAGCTGTTGGTATGTTTATCTTGGATTTACTTTTTTATTTAAAAAAGCATAGAAAAGCCAAATTGACACAGAACTTTAAGTAATTGGATTAGGAAATCTGAGTTTTTGAAGAAGCATAGTACTGATAGGAAGTTACTTGCTTTGAAGAAAAAAATGTTAAAGCTAACAAAATTTTTTTGTTGTGGTCTCCTACTCTGGCAATGAAAGCATCAGAAAATTGATTGGGTCTTCATCTGTGCAGGCTGATTAAAGCATAACCCTATTGTCTGGAACAATATGGAAGGCAGCTAGAGGAAATAAAATCCACAGAAAACAAAACACAGTCAAAAAATATACATACGTCTCAAGGTATCGATGTCTTAAGCAATAATTACAACGAAATATTAAAACACAGAAAAGAGTCACATGTGAAAACTGATAAGATTTTGCTATTAAACAGCTTGGCATTCTGACAAGAATTGCCTACGAAACATAGGGGAGCACTGATGATGCTGCACTAACTCCTTACTCAACTGCTTTGACAGACATTTCAACCCTGACAGCATTTTTATTTGCTTTGCTTTATCAGGCATGGAAGAATTAAGCCAAAGATTGTATTAAAGCGGAAATTTTTTTCTTATCCCAGTTTTATTATGATCAAACCAGCATAAGATCGTGTTGAGTAACATTTAGAGGGATTGAATACTCAGTACCTAAATGCACAACCATGTTACATTCTACCAGCAGTTTAACTAAACTGTGTGCATTTATAATGGTAACAGAGTTTTTAGTGAAAGATTATTTTTGAGCTCTTATTTTGCAGGCCAGGCTGTGTCAGAAGAATAGAACTCTGCAGTACAACATGCATAATACTAAATAACTTGGAAGGAAAATTTCTTACCTCCAGCAACTAGCCCAGACTCTCCTAATTGAATTGCTACCCCGAAGCCACCAAGCTTTACTGGGGCTGAATTCTCTTTTGAGGCAAGCAGTACACAGTGTGGCTGAAAAGAAAAAAATCCAGACAAATTATTATATTGTTTGAGAAATACAATTTGTTTTCTAGAACTTATTTTCATAAATTTGCAAACAGAAGCTAGAAGTTTGTGTCGTTTGGTTGGTTTTCTTAAATCATGTTTTGATTTCAGATTTTTTTTTCCTCTCTGCCATAAACTCCTCTTTCTGCATTGGTTTCCTTCTATTGTCCCAGGCACAGCAAAATCCTTTCAGGAATTACAGAATTTGGGAGAAACACAAAGTGAAATCATACTAAAGTATAAATCATACTAAAGATAAAAATTCATGCCTATAATTTCTTACCTGGCATTACTTTTTCTTTTTACCTTCCCCCTTAAGCCTTACACTGTTTCAATTCTCCAGCAGAAATATCCTGTGACAGACTTTGTGGGATTTTATTCTCCACAGAGAACAGAAACCACTCCTTAATCAGAGAATTCAGTGATCACTTCTCAAATGCAGGAAAGAAAAGGCACATCTATCTCTGTGATGTTTCTAATAAATATTCTACTGAAGGATATTGTTCAGGTTTCTAAACTGAATTCCAGGCACAGTCATCCATACCTTTGATTTTCCACAAATAAGAATGAGGTGTAATGTATAAAAATGAAATAATATTATACAACAATTTGGATAGATACTGGCTGGTGTAGGAGGAAGCAACATACAGACAAAATCTTTTAGAAAACAGTTTAGTATTTAATACATGGATCCAAACTATTGTATTTAATATAAAACAGCTTCCTGCATTTACTTAAAGCCTCCCTTTTAAATAAATAAATACCATATTCTTTAAAAGGAAGAATGTCAAATTTGTATACTACTTCCTGAGAATATGTTACTGCTTAAATTACAAAACTAGGAATTCAGTGCACAGGAGGTATGAGAATTTCAATCTGACTACCTGTAAAGTCATCATCTGTAACCACCCACATCTTCTTTTAAAACAGTTTCAATTGCATGAGAACAAACACCTTCGAGACAATGCTCTTGAGATCTTCATTAAATTTAGGCTTCCCTACGCCAGGTCTTCTAGAATCCACTTTTAAATGTCCAATTTATAAATATAATTTTCAATTCCTTACACCCTATTTAAAACAGTATTACCAGGTGGTATTATTGCTGCATATTGTATTTCACTTCTGCCTTACTGAAATGGTTAAGCTGCACGTTTTGGGCACTTCAACAATCTCATTTTTAGTGAAAAAGATCAACCTCAAATTTCCAACTCCAGGCAAGGAGCAAGGTAGATGGGAGAACTACACCAACAAAAGCAAAATGTACCATTGCACTGTGGTGCTGATCTATCTTTACCCTACACTTGAAAAAGTGACACTGTTTCCACGACAGTACTGAGATAGCAGGCTGTACCAACATCATTATCACCCAAAAAGCCAACAACAGTGCTCACCAGACACAAAGTTCCTGAGAAAAAAATTAAGATCTCCAATTCAGAGTGAAACTGATAGAATTTTATTATAGAACCTTTCCCAGCAAAGCCCAGACAAACTGAGTTTTGCCAGCTGAAAACGTCTTTAAAGAAAAAAAGCAACACCCTACTTGCAACACCGGTTAAACTTCCCCTTGTTGCCAACTGTACCGTGTCAGCTGATGCTCATCACTTTCATAGAGCTTTCTAATAAGAGGACCTGCATGTTACTCCTCCCTGTCTTCACCAGCGGTTTTGAAGATCAGCAGAAGTTCTTCTTAACACATAAATGGTAAGTGGCTTCTTTTATATTTAAGCTGCCAGTAAAAGGAATTTCTGTTGGAGTTTCTCTTAACTGCAAAGGCGCCACTGACCCTCACACGCTTTTTAAGTATAGCTATGTTTGAGCAAGCTGCTTGCTTATGGGTGACACAACTCATGACAGTGAAACATTATTGCTTCCAACGCATCTGCAGCGTAATCAATGCTTCTCTCTTTCTTGTTGATATAAACTCGTCACTGCTTATGCAAATCATGTCAAGCATTTTTATAGGAAAGCAGTATTTTACATTATAGGAAAGCAGTATTTTACATTGTCCTCTCGATAGTTCAGATCCTGTATGTACATTAGGTCTTCCTAAGAATTTTACCTAAAGTGTTGCCATTTTTTTCCTGCTGTAGCTGTATCACACACTTAAATGTAAATTTGCATTTTTAAGACTTAGCATGCAAATTACATAGCCCAGACACAGACTTAGCCTGAAACCTATTTTAAGGTTATATATATAGCAATGCTGGTTGTTTTTTTTTTTTTTTTTTTTTTTTTAACAGTTGCCAGACAACAAAGTTCAGAGAACCAAAACCACTTCTGAAATTTTTGTGAGATTAGCGGAAAAAAACCCTTTTCTCTCTGAAAAATAAAATTCTAAAGAAACTTTTTAATCAAATCTTTTGTCGCTATGACAAACAAGTTGAAAAAAAAAGCTGTATTGTTACAAATCAGTCGTAACCATCTCTCTAAACGGCTTAGTGTCATTGTGTTCTAACCACACACTTTTTTGGTTTTCCTTCCTTGGCCAAATCTGACTTTTATCTTCCAGTTTGTACCTTCCTGGTCAGCATTAAGCTTATTGAAATTCAAAACTTTGAAATGAGAACAAGGAAAACAATGAAAACAAGGAAGATTTGAAAACAATCTGGTATTGCATTAATGTAATTCCCAGCTAATACTAGTTTATTTGTGTAATATTGATTTGTGAACAGTCAAGAAAAGGAAAAAACCCACTTAAATTTATATGAAGATATAGATTATTAAAGACAAGCTACTGTAACAGTACTGGCTCATAGTATTATAACAGATTATATGGCCAAAGAAATATTAATTCACAACTGCTTTTCTAACTGAAAACTGCTGACTTGCATGTGAGTTATCCTGGGTACTTATTTAAAAGTAATACCAGTGAGTTTAGACTTGTTTTAATATATTTCTATGTACTTTGTATCAACACTGAAAATAGTTCACTTAGCTAGGCTTACCCGTCCTTGCTTCTTAAAAGGTTTTCTTAGAAAGACTAATACTAAAAACTAAACTTAAAAAAAAAACTATTTGTACTTACAGCTAAAACAAAAACAACAAAAAAAGATTTCTGGAGTTTGCAGCAAAACTTAATAGTTGATTTTTAAAATAATATAAGACAGTAATAAAGATGCAATTACAACACCAGTTATCTGAGTACTCTATACCCTTTGGTTTTGCCTAGAGATTATTCTAGACTTACATTGTATCATGATATCTGGCTGCAAGCCCTTTTACTGTTGCTACAGCAACACTTTGGGACATTTACTTCCTTTAGGTACTGCCTTTTATGTTTATATCACATTAGACTGTATGCAATGAAGCAAACAGGCATAAGAAGATGATCCAGTGGAGATCTAATTCTTAACATTTCTCTTTGTTTCTTTTACACAACAGCTAAAAAACTCTCCCAAATGATGGCTGCAGCTTCAGCTGATTCACTGACACACAAAAACTTCTGGAGCAACCAAACCAACATGACCACAAATGCCTCAGAAATTCAAAACAATTACAGTTGTCCCTTAGATGACAATTCACTGTCACTCACTTTGATAGTTTTTTATTCTATTATTTTTGTTGTTGGATTGGCTGGAAATATTACAGCCCTGTTTGCCTTCCTGTGCATTCATCAGAAAAGGAATTCTATCCAAGTTTACTTGCTAAACGTGGCCGTTGCAGACCTTCTGCTGATCTTCTGTCTCCCCTTCCGAATACTCCATCACGTTAACAAAAACATTTGGATGTTTGGACGGATTTTATGCAAGATTGTAGGAACTCTGTTTTACATGAACATGTATATTAGCATAGTACTGTTGGGACTAATTAGTCTAGATCGTTACATAAAAATAACTAAGTCTGTGAAGCGCCCTAAAATGTTAACTCCGGCACGGAGTATTCAGATTTGTTGTGTCGTGTGGGCAATTGCACTGTCAGGGTTTACAGTAGTAGTTGCACCATCTTTCTTTAAGAGTGAGGACAGCAATTCTACTCTGTGCTTTCATTACCGAAGTAAACGGAAAGCAAAGACAGAAGCGATTTTAAATTATATCACAGTACTAATTTTTTGGATAGTCTTTTTTCTCTTGATCCTTTCGTACCTCAAAATCGGCAAGAGCCTCCTGAAAATTTCAAGGAGAAGATCTAATTTTCCCAACGCAGGAAAATACACCAAGACAGCAAGAAATTCCTTCATTGTACTCATCATTTTCACTGTCTGTTTTGTTCCTTACCACATCTTCCGGATTGTCTACATCACATCACAGTTACAAACCCCCTCCTGTTATTGGAAGGAGATCATTCACAAATGCAACGAGGTGATGCTCATATTTTCATCATTTAACAGCTGCCTAGACCCAGTTATGTATTTCCTGATGTCCAGAAGTGTCCGTAAGGCTGTATTCCAACTTATTTGCAAAAAAATTCACGGAGATTCAAGCCTAAATACAGAAAGCACTTCAGACATAAAACTTGGACAATATACACAGGAGAGATTATCTACTATCACTCCCCACTCAAGTTATTCGAGGAAGAAGTTTGTGGTTTGACTGTTTAAGTGAATGGATTTCTCTCTGTCGCTCCAGGACATCAGCTGCAGATCACGAAATGCTCAGCTGTACAGCTACTAATCCTGCCTCTTTCTTCCTGGTCAGAAAATGAGAAGTCTTGCTTCTGGTTCTGAAAACGAGAAGTTACTTTTCAGAAGTATTTTGCTCTTGTTTATCCATGAAAACAAATTAGGAAGGTCTCGGACATCCTCTGTTGGACTAAACTAGAACACTAACTCTTCCTTAAGGAGATTTCCATGAAGGGGTTTGGACCTGTATAAGGAATCTTGTATATATACATTAATATTAGTAACTTGTGTATGTAAATAATAGATGAATTTTGCAAAAAGTAAACTGTGTTCCTATTTGAAAGATCTATATAAACCATTAAAAATTTTACATAACTCTGTTTTAATAGGTTTCAAAGAGATCAGTATTTTGACTACATTTATAAGTGTATTTTTTTGGAAGAAAGTATTTTAGAATATAGTAGTATATGTGGCTTGAAAATGAGGTGAAGAATAAGAGAGGCATTAATTCAGTTAGAATGTCAGAAGATACAATTAGTTTTATTAAACAGCAAAATTAAAATATTCAAGCCTCCTAAACCCCTTATTATATTTTCAACAGTTTAATGAATGTCAAGGTCGAACACCTAAGGAGAAGCAAGCAATGCTTTCAGAAAATCAGAAATTAATGAAGGAGTGATGACATGGAGGTATTTTCAATTACCTAAGATTTCCTTCAAACTCTTGACAAATTTGGTGGCTGCAGCTACACAAAGTAGTCCAGCAAGGCACATAAACTCAGAGAACTGAGCAGAAGGGGCAGCCTGGCTCAGTCACTGTTCTACTTACAGATTTCCAAGGCCGCACATTTCAGTTGCATGCTTGTGATTAAAATAATCTTGGTAACTGCTGATGCTGTGTGAACAGCAACGTAACAGCAGTGCCCCACAGATACAGCTGTACTCTCAGATTAAAACTAAACAGGCTTATGTATTTAGGCACAAACAAATCCCAAAAGTCCAACATTTTTTTTAAAAAACAGCGAGTTGAAGTGGGGGTTGTTTTGGCCCAAAGATGACTAAAGCAGCAGTTATACCATGAACAACTTAAGTGTCTGGTGTAACAGGACAGAAAGGTGAACGAAATACAGACTAGACATTTAGCTCCATAAAATAAGGATTTATTATCTTGACACATACAAACAATATTGCTCAAGTAGGCAAGTGTAAAAAAGTTGGTTTTATTATGACTACCAGTAACTTCTCTAATTGATCATGTGACTTTTAATGTCAAATCTGTGCCCAAATGTGGATTTTTACTAATTCATTACAATATTCTGGTTTTACAGAACTTATTCATAATACTCTTACTGAATAAACTAAATGTAAGATTTCATCTCTGCCAGATATAAACGTGATTTAATTTTGATATGATTTTACATAATCAATTACAATGACTAGCCAGTCTAATTTGTGTTCGTTTTTCTAAATAAAAAATTGTGGTGTTTCTTAATCTTCAAAAGAAAGATTCCTATAAACATGTAATTTCATAAAGGTATAATGGTAACTGCATTTTTTCTTAAGCACTGCAGCACACAATGAAGGCATTTGTACAATAATTTCTGACTGATTCTCACAATAATTGCATTTTACGATTTTTTATTTATCATCTTGTCATCCTATGATACAAGTACTTCTCTTGGGTCTCTGTACAGTGCAATTCTCCTATGCAGTACTGCAGTTTTACATAGTTACATCAGCTTTGGTAAGTCTAGTAGAGTTTATAAACCATAATTTCACAAGATTTATATATTATCTCATCATTCTTTGTCTATAGTTATTCTGTGAGCAGTTTATCGATGACACTGATCAGCAGGCAGGAGTGAGGGGGTGGGCTGGGGAGCACAGAACAGAACACACACAAATGACACGGTGCAACTTGAACAAAATATGAATTCTAAAATTATTGTGAACAAAGTGTTCAATTTAAACCAGAATTTTCATTGACAAGGACTGCAGCTCATGGACACAGCACCACTGCAAAACCAGACTTAGATATCTCCAGAAGATCAAGTAACAGTACAAGGTTTTGATGCTGCAAATCCAGGCTGCACTAAATAAATCAACTCTACAGCTCAGAAATGGAAATTGGGAAGGGAGCGGGTCTGTAAGAAAGTCTACAAGAACAGATATGGCTCAGAAGAGGGAATCAGTTATGACTTTAGGAACTTGGTAGCGTAGCAGTTAGAACAAAGAAGCAACCCCAAAAAGCGACGACACAAGTGAAAACCTTTTGGAATTCTGCAACTCTATAAATCAGTGCTTCGAGTGTTAAAGGCCAGGTGTATCAGCTGGTTCAGTAAGGGATGTGAAACTAGACTGCACTGTCACATAGGAAGCAATTACTACTGACCAAAGAACAAAAGCAGGTATCTTTACTGTTTTTTAAAAAATATTTAATCCTTACATGTTGTGGGGTTTTTTTCCCCTGCAATCAGTTTTCACAAACTTGAGGGTAAAAGGCTGGCTTTGCAAAGCAACATTATTGAAGAGCAAATGGTCCTGAAACAACCTGGAAGATGTGCTCAAAGTTACACTGTGACATGTCAAATGACAATATAATCAGTCACTTTAACAGTGTGCCTTACTTCCCCTCTTAGAAGTGCTTCCTAAAAATTATCAGGGTCAACTACAGCAATTACCCGAGTCTTCAGGTGAATTTCAATATGAAAATAATTCTATTTATTCTGCTTTTTGTAATTATAGTGTAACTCAATGCACATCACATAATCTGCATGAAACCTCGTTTTCCTCTTTACTGAAATCTCCAACACATCTTTGAATTTCGTTTGGTGTACCAAAATGTCACCTCTTTTTTTAGTATGCAGATATGGCTGCATATTCTTTATTAGCATAAGTATTAGTCAGAAAATGTATATAAGGTATATATGCTGCCTAGCTACTTATTTACCTTTTAGACTTGACATATATATTAGCTACGCTGTGTTACACACATTCCTTAAAATAAATGGAAAACATAAGCAGAGAAACTACACTGTTTACCAGACACAAGTTTCTAACTTGAACCATAAAGGTGTCAGAGTGTACCTGGTTTGAGTAAACAGCTGTGCTGGTTTTGGCTGGGGTAGAGACAGTTTTGGCTGGGATAGATTTCTTCACAGTAGCTGGTACTGGCTGTGGTCTGGGTTTGTGATCAAAACAGTGTTAATAAGACAGGGATGTTTTAGCTATTGCTAAGCACCACTTGCACAAAATCAAGGACTTCTCTGCCTCTCAGAACAGCCACGAGAGAGGAGACTGGGTGTGCACAAGGAGCTGGGAGAGGACAGTGCTGAGACAGCTGAGCCCTGCTGACCACAGGGATATCCCAGAGCACCTGATGTCAGGCTCAGCAGTAAAAAGAAGTTTGCCACTGCTCAGGAATTCACTGGGCATTGGGCAGCTGGGCGTGAGCAATTGGGGTTTCCTTTTATCATTTGTTTTTCTTGGTTTACTATATCTCTCATTTTTTTTCTTTTTCTTTAAACTCATTAAACTCTCTTTATCACAAACCATGAGTTTTCTCACTTTTACTCTACCAGTTCTCCCTCCCAGCCGAGGAGAGAGAAAGCAAGTGAGTATCTGCATGGGGTTTAGGTGCCTACCGGGATGAAACAACAGCAACCCTCTTTGGCACCCAACATGGGGTTCAAAGGGCTTGAGATAACGGCAGATTTGACCAGAGCCTGTCAGGAGGAGAGGAGGAAGCACCAGAAGGGGTGGTCTGTTCTGCAGCAGAGCAGCCACAAGAATAAGGGGGGGAAGAGGCAAAAATCACAAACAAGTTTTCGCACCTTTACCCTTCTGATTCTCTTCCCCATCCCAGTGAGGGGGAGCGAGTAAGAGGCTGTGTTGGGCTTACCTGCCTACCATGGTTAAACCACAACTTCAAGTTTCATTTTCACACTGAAATTAACTGTAATTATGGTTTTAACCTGCAAAATGGTGTTTTTCACGAGGGCATACAATTATCAATTATTTTGATGGCACAACATGGGAAAATTCAATCGAATTCCCTCACAACATCAGTCGATGAAACCATAAAAGAGGAGTGCAGCTGACATCACTGATAAACAAGTAAGAAACATTCTTCCCGGAACTGGGAAGTTCAGATATGGAAGCTTTAGTTTAATGCTCTCTGACAGCACATACAGAACCAGGACAGAGAGGAGGGAGATGTGTTGTACAAAGACCAAGAAACATTGGTAATGTTCCACCAATCCAAAATGTATTTTCTGTAGCACTGCAAACCTTCTGCCAGGATTTTTTCCATCCCTTACACAAAACCCCAACTACTGAGGGCTTTGTGGAATTCAAGAGAACTGAGAAGGTGCTAAAAAGCTGTCATGCTGCTCACTGATTGTAGAGTGGATTGGTAGGAAAACTCTGTGAAGAGAAGTTGTTCAAAAGACATTGTGAGAGTTGAGTCATTTTGTGAGGGAAGTAAATCAATCAAATTTTTCCATGTTGGGTTACCAAAATAATTGATTTGTCTGCCCTCATGAAAACTGGGGTTAAGGGATGAAGCTGGAAAAAGCTTTAACACTCAAACTGCACAGTTAGCGTGGGAAATGCAGAAATAAGAACATCAGTGGCAGAGAAATGAACAATTTTCTACTGTTGTACTGCAAAATGAGAAACAAAGTGAGGAGTAAATGGTAAGTTTTGGTTCCTTTAAGTTTGTATTAAGTGAGTAGTACACCTCTGCACCTATATAAAGTAAGGCCAACTTCTTCACAGAACTCTCAAACCACAGATATAAGTGACTGTGCTTTGAAATCAAAAATATACTTGCTGTTTCTTACACAAAAACTCTCACTAGGTAAAGATGAAAACACAAACATGGTCAACAACAAATTAAAACTCTGAAGACAGGATCATTTTTGTCAGAAGGTACAGAAGTGTTCTTTATCAGCAAGGAGTGACTTTTGCAGCTATGCTGGTTGGTTTTAGCTTAAACCACAGTAGCAGCCAACAGAAGCTACCTTTTAAAGTATCAGTTTTGCTTTTACTGCCATGTTTTAAATTTCTATTTTTGCTTTATTACTTTTGCATTTTCACAGAAGCTTAAGAAGAACCTGGAAAAGCCAAAAAGCTGTTACACACAAACATATTTAACTTGAAAACCCATAAATTATAGTATGGCGCAGAAAAACAGAGAAAGCTTCCCATTTGACTGTGATGAGATCAACACAGTTTTCATGTTAAAAACCAGTTTCTGAAGTTAACAGTAAAAATCCTCATGAGCAATACACAGACAGTGCTTTTTTAGAAGCAAATACAGTTGTAAAGACCTCTGGGAGATGTATAATGAAAGTAATATTGAAGACGTGAAGTATACAAATGTTGGAAGATTATTTTTATTAGTACTGTCATCCTCAAGCTAAGATTTCCATACTGAAAGACATTGCTTGGCTTGTGTTTTGTCTGTCCAGGTAAAACAACTACCTGGAGCCTGTGAAACACTTAACTCTGCACATTGTATGACAACTGAGGAACTGAAACTGTGAGTGCAATATATCCCCATTTCAGTATCCTTAAAGATGCCACGGAGCTGCACTGTACACACAGAGAATTCAGCAAACAACGTGGGAACTTTCATCTGAGGTCTGTTTTGCTGAACCACAGGGAAAGTTTTAAAACTGGTGAAAATAAATCACCAGTGAACACCAAACAGAGGCCTACCTTAAACCTGCTGAATATTTTTATCTTCACTGATTCAGCAAAATGCTCAACTCGAGCAGATTTAAACATGAGCTTAGATGATTTCGCTTTGATAAGCACTTCTTACGGTATTAAACATGTATACTGACTATAGTGAAAATCCTCATTAAATCATGACAGCAAAAGTGCTGTGCACACACTGGGCCACCCCTGCTGGGAAAGCTGACAAGCAGGCAGAGGGGAATCATGGTGCTCCACAACAACTCTTCTGATACAAGGTCTAACTGGAAATGGTTATTGTGCAGTGCATCCATCTTAGAGAGTTTATGCAGTCAAAAATACCTTTCAATTTTAATGTCTAACGGAAAAAAAAATCCCCATGAAAACTAAGCACCAAAAGTCAAAGTCGTAGGCAAGCTACTTGGTAAATAGTTTTTCTGCAAAGAAGGCATGGATTGGATTTGTAGAATAGCCAGTGCACCTTAAGAAACTTATTTTGGTATTAAATGCAATACAGGAGATCTTGGGCCTTCCACAGTACAGGAGCCAGGACTGCTACAGAGGCCAGAAGTAACCAAGCTGCAGCCTCCTTCCATCCCACAAGGAGCAACTTCTGCCAACAGGTTCCATACTCGGCTGTACAGCTGGAACAGTCCGGTTCTCCATTCGGTTTGTGATGGGCACAAGGAGATTTGAGGCTGACTGGGCTGCCTTCCATGATCTCAAGAAGACAGAGGGGATAGGAATCGGTCATGCAGCCTCAAAATACATCACTCTGTCATATATGGTTGTAACATGTAACATGATAGGTTTGGGTTAGAAATGCCCAACTGAAATGCCTTTCACAGAACGGGTCACGTTGGAAGAGACCACAGTGGGTCTCATCTGGTTCAATCTCCCTGCTCATGCAGGGTCATCCCAGAGCATATGGCACAGGATTGTATCCAGATGGGTCTGGAATATCTCCCATTAGGAAATATTCCAGTGAGAGAGACTCCACACCCTCTCTGGGCAATCTGTCCCAGTGCTTGGTCACTGCACAACAAAGAAGTTCCTCCTCATGTTCAGGTGGAACTTCCTGGGCATCAGTTTCTGCTTGTTGTCTCTTGTCCTGTTGCTGGGCTGAGTCTGGTCTGTCCTGTGACAGGTCCCTTCAGATACCTGTGTAAATTGATGGGTTCCCTTCTCAGCCATCTCTTCTCCAGTCTGAACAGGCCCAGCTCCCTCAGCCTTTCCTCATTACTGAGGTGCTCCAGTCCCTTGATCTTCTTTGTCACCCTCCACTGGACCTGCTCCAGGAACTCCACGTCTCTCTTGGGCTGAGGAGCCCAGAAATGGACACAGCACTCCAGGTCATCCTCACCAGGGCTGAGCAGAGGGGCAGAATCACTTCCCTGACCAGCTGGCAATGCTCTTCCTAATGGATCCCAGGATTCCACTGGCTTTCTTGGCCCCAAGGACACACTGCTGGCTCATGGACAGCTTGTTGTCCACCACGTCCCCCAGTCCTTCTCCACAGAGCTACTTTCCAGCAAGTCAGGCCTCAGCCTGTCCTGGTGCCTGGGGTTATTCCTCCCCAGATGCAGGACCTGCACTTGTCCTTGTTGAATTTCAGACAGTTCTTCTCTGCCCGTCTCTCCAGCCCATTGAGGTCCTTCTGAAGGGCTGCACAGCCCTCTGGGGTATCGGCCACTCCTCCAGCTTTGTGTCCTCAACAAACTTGCTGAGGAGGCACCTCCCATTTCATCCATCATTGCTGAGTAAGTTAAACAGTCCTGGGCCCAGCATTGAACCTTGGGGGACACCACTAGTGACAGGCCTCCAACTACACCCTGTGCTTGACTACAACCCTCTGAGATCTGCTGTTCTGCCAGTTCTCAATCCACCTCACTGTCCACTCTTCCTCAGTTTGCCTGTGAGGATGTTGTGAGACAGTGTCAAAACCTTGCTGAAGTCGAAGAATTTCATCCCTGAGAATTTCCTGAGGGAAATCCCTGAGGAGTTGGTGTTTTGAGGGACAGAAAGCAAGTTTTCTGCATATAATGACAAAATGCAACATATGCTGCCTACTGGCATACAAATGCAGTAACTTGCATAAATTAAGAGCTATCATGGTTTGAGAGTACAGAAAATATAAATAATTGATGTGAACGATGCACATGAAGACAATTATGAAGAACTTAAGAGTGAATTGTATAAAAGAAGCATTTCTACCATTTGAGTATCTTCAAATATGTTTTAGATAAAATGCATCTTTTAGATGTCAGGTGAATGGAAATAGTCCACTAAAAGAATAAGGAAGGTGCTTACTACAGCACAAGTTATCATCATTGAATTATAAATATTACAGGCAACAGTCAAACACCAACCAAATAATAATAATAACAACAATTAAAAACCCCCTGGTAATTGGAATGGTTCACACCACTCATAGCAAAATTTCAGGATATGCATTCTTGTATCTAAACCTCAACGGAACATCACAATAACAAGTCCTTCTAAGACTACATAAGAGTCTATTAAACATTTAAGAAATATCAGACTCTTTCTGTGAGAGCAAATTTTAATACAACCATGCATTCAAACGTGGAAAACCCCCCAAAAGGTATAATTAAATCTAACAAGAACAAGAATTAAAAGTACATGCAAACTAATTACAGCATTACAACCTAATTATTAATACTCCACAGCAAATAAATCTAATTGTAAATGAGTTCAGCTATGCATTCTAAATAGGAAGCCAGCATGCATGTCCACCATTTTAGTAAAAAAATTTATGAGACTGAACAATAAAATTGATAAAAGATCACTGAGGTGAATTCTTACAGTGTATGTCTCAACATAAAGCAAAACTAGCAAAACAAGAACCTTACAGTATAAAAACTTCTGCAATTTTGGTATCTCTTCTGTTCTCATAAGGAATTTATTTATAGCTGTTGAAAAGCTATACAACCACAAATGTATCAGAGAGAAGAAAATTCATAGGTCTCAACCTTTGGCAGAACTAAACAGAATTTGACTGATTTGTGATCAAACTTATCATCCCGTGGAGGAAGAAATTGTCCTGTGCACACTTCTGGATGATTTGTATAAAACACTGTATTTCTTGGACAATTAGTCCATTTTCCCTGACTGATGCCTAGGATGCATCACCTGAAAATTTACCCACAGTCCATCTCCTGACTAGACAGAAGAGAGGTGCTTGCTCATTTGGTCACTCGTGTGGACACATACCCACACACTAATATTGCACACGGGCTTCAGAAACAGACAGTCAGCTTTGTGGTAGCTCTTGAAGCTGAAAAACTGTTAAATGTCATTGAAAAGACAAGTTTTCACACATAAAATAGCAACTTTTTTTTTTATCCACACTGGAAAGTGGGCAGTCCTAAAGAGAACCCCTCCACCCCCCAGAAAGAGGAAAGCACTATATAAGGATTGCAGGATGTTTCTCTGCCATACCTACATGACCCCAAAGGACTGTTACAATCACTCTTCCATACCACTTCATTTTTTTAATTTCCCTAATGGAGCTGATCCTGACCTAATTTCAAAGTTTTTTGTACAGACAATATCATCTTGTCTGAACTTCAAATGCCCAGCTGCTTTCTGACATAGTGAAAGAAAAGTGTACACTCTGAAAACCTTCTTATGTCAGAGAGAAATTGCTCTTAGCTGCATTTTCCAGATTCAAGTGTCACCGTTTCCATTGCAGCAGTGGAGACAGAACAGCCACCAGACAGAAATATTTCCTCTCTGCAGAGGAAGGTGCCTGCAGCTTGCACAGGTAAGCTTAAAATTACTACTTTGTTTTACCTGACAAAATTTGGTCACTGACACAGAAATCACCATTAGACTTTTAAATGAGTAGATTCAACAACTGCCTTGTGAATTTAACTCATAATAATAAAAGAACTGAATATATTTTGGTTCAACAAGACATGAACTCAGTACACACTAAACTGTAACAGTTATGAAAGTTAATTTTTTAATTTAAGTTTAATTTGCAAGTTATCAAACACTGCCTATAGTAGAGTTTTTAGACTTAGTATCTGGGCTTTTTATCATACCTACATGGAATCCTCTTTAGCATCTGAGTTCATTTGCTTACAGCTGTCTAAAAAAAAATTACTATCTGTCTGTAAAAGTGAAATTTCTTAATTTGTTCCATATGATTTTATATGAAACAAAAGCTAACTAGGATACACTGCACTAAAACGTATGTATGTGTACAACAGTAAAAGCTCTCCAGCACAGGTTAGTAAGCGGAAATACCAGTTTTTATACACAGTCATTGTACAGAGATTTGATTACTTATTTTCAGTTTGACAACTGAGAAAAGATTGAAAACTGATCTTGGAAAAAATAAATATATTGCAGTTTTCAACAAGCATTTTATATGTTTAAAAATATACACTGAGTTGCAAAATGTATATCTAATACTGGAGCTTTGATAGGATAACATTAGATACAGATATGAGCACAAAATAAATGCATTTAGCCAGATTCCTACATCATACCAAGTCTAATTTGTACTTAAATGGAGGTACTGGACGCTCCTCTGCATTTCTGCAATTAAAGTAATACTTTGCATTTAATTTGCTAACTTAAATTTTCACTGGTTTTAAATGGTTTCCAAATTAGGTTACAGATGCTCCAGCAGGCTGAGAAATAAACCAAGATCGCAGAAGTTAGTGCCAGAACCCTCTCCTGAACCTTCAGTTCCTAATTTATTTTGTTAGATTCTATGCACATAAAATCTTAGGGGTTTAGCATCAGCCAACTTTTCTTCACAAAATCTCAGTGGAAGAGAACACCCCAACTGTCACCTCACGCATACTCAGGACGGTAACAGCATCAAACAGCTGTTAGGAACACCGAAAAGGAGGGGAGAAACAGAAACAGCTGAGATATGAGCAAGGAATAAAAGACACATTAAAGGAACATTATAGAAAAATAATTTTTTAATTGTTTTTCAGCTCTGATCATTCATTCAAGGTATTCTGGCATAAATGAACAATTCAACATGTTTCCTTCAGCCATCGTTAGCCACCACTGTAGCTCTACCCGTCATCTACTCCTGCCTATTCCCTGCTGGAAGCTTTGGAAACATTCTTGCTGCCTGGATATTTTCAAGGAAAGCACCCACGAGGAGAACAAAACACATTTACCTGGCAAACCTGGTGACTGCGAATCTGTGTGTGTGCAGCACAATGCCCTTCCAGGCTGCCTACTTTGCCGGAGGGAAGCGCTGGAGCTACGAGTCGGTGGCATGCAGGATAGCACATCTCCTGGGGACCCTGGTCATGCACGTCTGCATGTACGTGACCATCATCATCCTGTGCTCCATTGCTCTGAGCCAGTATGCAACGCTGAAGAAGAACACTGACACACAGTACTCCCAAGCCGTTAATGAGAACTTCTCCAGATGTTTGCTCCAGGCGTTTCGCAAGCCAAAATTTGCCAAGTATTTGTGCATCAGTATCTGGCTTATTGTGCTCTGCATAACAGTAATAGCTATAGCATATGATGTCCAGCCAAGGGCTTCGAAAAACTTTCCCAGCTGCTACAGCATCCACGTAGAAGCTGGTGAATTTACTGCAATGATTGCAGGTTCTTTTGCCACTGCATGTTTTTTTGTGTCTTTTATGACAGTTTTGTGCTCATACTATTCTCTTACCAGGCACCTGAGTGACATACAGAAAAATACTTGTATTGGAGAAAAACATCTAATTTACAGTAAAGTGAAACGAAACATTCTTGTCATCCAGATGATATTAACTGTCTGCTTTCTTCCATATCATATTTTTAGGCCCCTTTTTTACATACTGCTTAGACATAATGACTGCCCAAGGTTAAACTATTTAGTGGAAATTAAAAATTTCCTTACTTGTCTTGCTGTTGCTAAAAGCAGTATAGATCCAGTCATAACCCTTCTGTTAGATAAAACATTTAGGAAAAGTCTTTATGGTCTGTTTACAAAACCCACACCAGAACATCAAAAACGTGATGTTGATATTTCCACTGAAATGGGAAGGAATATGGAAAGATTTTAGTAGACTATAACTGTCAATAAACCGATTTTAACTACCTATGGCCATGCTTTAATATGAAGTGGTAAATATTTAAATAAAATGATAATATATTGTATTTCTTTCAAGTCATCTTGCTTGCTACATCAATATTAGCCATAATAAATTCAATGTGTATATCCAAATGAATCCAAGCAATCTGTACAGTGAAGTGTGTAATACCCATCCATTCATGAAATGCAAAAGATACTTTATGTTTCACCTATGGACAGTGTTTTTACCTAAAAAACTCAAGGAAGAAAGCAGAAACTAGGCTGAAGTTGAGGACCCAGTTCTCACTCATCAACAAAGGAAACCCCAGGTTTTGGACACAGGTTTCCTTCACAAAAAAAGGCTGAACAAAGCACAGGCATTTTCCCTGGAATGGCTGAACCACAACTGTGCAACACAGCAAGACTGAATGGAGCGGTGTGAGTCCTCCAGATGCTCAGTGTCACTGATGTGACTGGTTTTACATCAACAGCTGCAAGTCTGGGTGAGCAAATATGTTCACTACCTTATAATCTGCAGAGGTACAAACTCAGAACCCAAAACTTCTGTCCTTCCTTAAATACATTTTATAGGGAACGTGGCTGGAGTTGTTAGGATTCCTCAGCACAGTGGCTGACTGTGCTTGTATCTCTTAATACAGTTTTTGATGGCAGCATAGGCTGAAATCATTCTTTCTCCAACTCTTTTAGTCACAACCACTTGCTCCCCAGCGCTTATCAAAAAGGCAAGAAAATGAACAAAACTTTGGGAACTACTAATCCAATATAACATTGTGATAGGCTCTTAGCAAGATCTCACTCTAACATTTCTACACAGTGCCAAAAATGATACACGCCTTGCTTTTTTCCTAGGTAGTCTGTTCAAGATTATGTCTCCTTTAAATTTTTTATTTGCATCAAAGTTTTTCTTGTTTTAAATGGTCGAAAAGCTTTTGGGCAGTACAGGCAATTTGAGAAACTACAAAATGAGTATTGGTCTAGTATTTGACAGAACAGTTCATGGAGGAAAAATCCCAGAAAACTTGAAAGGCATGAGGGAGAGACAGAAAAATACTACAGCATAACACAGCTGATGTGGCAAGCTTCTTGCATTGCTTAGACATTCTGGTGCCAAATCAGAACTTAGAAGGTAACTCGTCAATTGCATAATAATTAAAAAAAAAAATCATTTCCATTGCAGTGAACACAAAATCCTAAGGCAAACATGCACAGCACACGGTTTGCAAAGCAGTTGGAAGACTGCAAGTGCTTACTTTTTGGTTAACCCATTCCAATGTGCTGCATGGGCAGCCAGCTCATTGATCAGAAAAGAGTAGAAGGAAAGCAACATGCAACAGATTTCTTGTTTTGGATATTCAAAGACTGGAAAGAGAAGATGGTCTTACAGAACAGTTTCTATTCTGGTAATTTTTTTATGTAGTTGAATACAGAGTTACAAACATACAAATACATGCTCACTAATTTTATTCATTTCCCAGATATGCCTAAAAAGCAGAAGTGTAAGCGTGTCAAACTCGACAGGCAAAATCTGAAGTGTTGAACTATAGCCAGTTCAGGCAATGAAAGACAGAAGTGGTAACTGAGTGGGCTCTCAGAATTCATATGGTTAATTAAGTTCTGTACAGTGCAAAAATCAACATGCAAATCTATGCACAGATCAAGTCTCAAGTCACCCAGACCAACTCTGATTTGTATATGACACAGCCCAGTGCATAAGGCTTAGTCCTATTCCTTGGAAAGTGTTTTTACTCCCAGTCACAGAAATATTGAACTGAATCTTAACAAGACAGAATTCATGTATTTTACTTAAGCACTTTCATCTATTCAGGTGACAACATTGTAAACAACCATTCATACCTATCAAGATAACCTATAGGAAAAATTTCGGATGTCTGCATTTCTCTGACAAGCTTGCCCCAACTCCAGTTGCACACCAATCAATTTGCTAATCAGAAACACATACAAACACTCAAAATATATGGAAATCATAGAATCAAGTTGGAGTATTTGGAATGAATTAAGGAGACAATCCCAGCAACTAAAGCTCTTGATGTGATTAAATTACTCCTCTATCAGTTTTATTAAAAGGTATCTTTACAACAAGATTTCTGCAACTATGGAAAATGCTACATAAACATCACAATATAGGCTAACAGAAGATTGCAAATCTCATGATGTTTCACTTATAAAAACCATTCCATTGCAGTTATAGCAAAAAATGAACAAGTGACAAACGAGACTCAAACCGTAGCAAGAGTTTTACAGGAAAAGAGAAGCATCTCATTTCAGACCAACATTATTCCCATTTCCCTTCTGTTGTTCTCTTACATAAAGATTATTCTGTTCACAAATTGCTGTGCAATAACATTCTGTATTGGAAAAAAACTCCCTTTCAATGCTGCTACATTTGGTAGCCATTATTTGGGTACTTCTGACATAGCAAGGTGACTACAGGTCATCTTGTGAAAGCTTTCATGTTTTAATTCTGTCATCAGAGGTGAATCTAAAGCATATGGGAGTTTGTCACAGGCTGTACAACGCTCCAGAAGATTTGGTACATCTTGGTATTTGGAGAAGTCAGGCTCTTCCAAATCAGTAAGGAGCCAAGAGAGCACAAAAGTGGCTAAAAGACACCTAATCCTTACATGGGCTATAAGGTGCAAATTTCCCTGTGCATCAGATGGTGATCAAATACTTTGCATTCAAAATAACACTCACAGAAAGCTTAAAAGGGAACAAAAATGTAGTATGACTTTATCAACCTTACAGATTTTATAAATGCACTTCATTCAGGTAATTTGGAAACTGGTCATTTAATCTACTTTCTTTCAAAACACTGCCTACAGTGACATCTAGAGCTGGGATACTGCAGTTAGCTTAATGTGTTCTAAACCCAAACCCTGTAGTTCTGCACTGCTTTTGCCAAGATGAAACACTGTTGGTTTACACTGCTTTAGACTGACACATTAAACATTTTTTCTAATCCATGTAATTGAACAGTGTTATTTTATTTCTAAGGATGGTATTCCAAAAAAACCTGTGATTCTGAGGTTTTCAGAGACTGGACAAGCTCTACAATAAATTCCCACTTTACACACAGTGAAATGGGCCTCCCACAGAGGCCCTTGAAACTGCAATTTGTTTTTGTTCAAGTACATGGTCCAACAAAACCAAGGGGAGCCTTCAGAAAGACACAGCAACACAAAGATGATGTTCTTTCAGAAATTCTTATGTGTTACCAAAAATGAACAATTAAAAGAATTCAAAACCTTCGAGACAGAACATGATGAGACATTCTACCCTGTTATGAGGCCATCCTTAGAATTTGACATAAGAAATTACTTTTAAAATACCAAACTTTAAAAAACTAAAAAGCCTATTATGTAATAATTTTCTTGATTTTAGAAGAAAAGGAGTAAGAGGTCGGGAAAGCCTGCAATGTCTGTGTACACAAGAACAAATGACTTATTTAATGAAAATCATCAGCCCAGTGTCTGTACTCTCTTCCCTCACAGATCACCTGGAGGAGTTTGAATCTTCTCTTACCCACTGAAGCCCAAGATTCACTTCTCAAACTGCACCATCAGAGCTCATTAGAATTTTCGTTACTTCCAATAGCGTTTGGCTCACTTTGGATAAAACCAAACTCTCAGAGAAGTGGGACTATTTTAGGGAATGACATTAACAAAGAAATTGTACATTCAAATTGAGGACTGTCAAACCCACTTCAATTAAAACTCCCAATTACTTACATTAAAATACTTTGAGATAAACTACTTCCATAAATATTGACAGAAATAGTACAAAATTCACCAGATCAAAAAGAGAGTGTACAAAGGCTGTTGTAAAACACTGCACTACTCTTCACAAACTTGTTTATATTAGAGAAGTTTTCATAATAATAAATGTTTAAGACTGCCTGCAAAAAGTAGATAATACTACCAATATTGTAGTATTTAAGCATGTGCATCTCTCTGAAATCTTAGTGTGGATGAGAACTGTCATTATACTGTCATATTGATGCCCTTGAACTACCAATTCCAGTTTAATTTATGCAATTAATTTATATACACATTTTCCTAACAAGAAAAAAAAATGCAAGCAGATTTAATTTGAATATTCAAAAACTAGAAATTAATCTGACTTTCAAAGCAAGTTGTAATCAAATGCACGTGTAATCTGTGAGTACAGACCTCCTAAATGTTCTATGCTGATGAAATCAGAGATGGGCTTTAATCTTACATGAGACAATAAGAGTAAAGACTCAGCAAATAGATTCCTTTTCTAGAGCTTATCCTTTCCTCTAAATTACAAAAATTGAAATTAAGTAGTTTACACTATTGTGGTGAATAAAAAAGAGTAATTAAACCCCCTTACCTTCACATCCCTGTGAATTATATTATTATCATGACAGTAACGTAGAGCTTCCAATATCTGCCTCATGTAATGACTGAAAAAAACAAACATGTTATGCATGACAAACCTTCAGGAAAAACTACTACAAACATGTTAAAAACTAAATTTTAAGAGTCTAACTGTATAAAACGAATCAACCCAAGTTAACCTCAAATATACACAGTTCTACAGAATGAAGTTTGTGTTTATAATAGTGAATAATACAAGCTAAAGTTTGAGAACTATTCTGATTGGAGCCAAGAAAAATTAGAAAAGAAAAACTTGTATTTTTGTAACATTTCAAATGATCAATAACTCTGCTTCAAATGACAGGGAAGTCAGGACTGTCCATTTTTTAATAACACAACACAGACAGGAAACAAGTGCCTGATCTATCTGGAAAAGTATCAGACCAAGATCTTGGCTTTCTTGGTGCAGATTGGAGACTGACTTCTTTCCTCTGTGTCCAAAGGATGCCCTAAGAGATCACTGACCACAGTAGAGTTAAGAAAGCCAAGAGCAGCCTGTGCTGCATCAGACAGAGCATTACTGTGGGCTCAGAGAGGCATTACTGTGTCCTCTGGGGGCTCCAGCTGGTTAAAGGGCAGGTTTTTCTCCAGGAACATAACTGTGCACTGCAATCAAGTGGCTCAGGGAGGCTGTGGAATCTCCATCCTTGAAAGTATTCTAGAACCCACTGGACAAAGCCTTGAGCCACATGACTCAAACGCCACGCTGACCCTGCCTTGAGCAAGAGGTTGACATAAAGACCTCTTGATGTTCCTTCCAACCTGGTTTCTACAGCACTAAAAAATGGAGAGAAGTAAAAAAAAATAACCGTATGGGCTTTGAGGTCAACCACCATCCCACTACGACACTGGCTTGCATTATCCTTCTGCAGTTTTATAGACTCTCTCATGCAGTTTCAAGAGTTGAAGTGACCATAAATAAAGCGATACATAAGCCAGGGAAAAAAAATAAAAGACAACTCCATCTAGCAAGACCAGAAAAATTCAGACCTGTCAGGTAAGGCACCTAATGCCATCATGAGAGATCCAAAAAAAGGGAAAAGACAGACAATTAAGTACTGTATATGAAATACTGTTTTACTCAATAATCTCATTCAAATATATAACTGGTAAATGACAAAATGCTAATTATTGTAATAAACATCCAGGGCGTGGAGAAAGGATTACTTATAATAGTCTGACTTTTAGCTAACAGACTGTACAACAGTATATTCCATTCTTTTCTATTTATCCTGTGGGATTAATTAAAATTATAATACATACCTGGCTACAGCTTCGCTGTAGACAAACCCAGCATCTGCTCTCTTCACTATTTCAAAGCACAGGTCTGCTCCATCCATACTGCAGGTGAAAAGAAGGAAAAATGCTTAAGATGGATAACTATAATCAGTTACATAAAAAATGCTCCAAACGATCTATTTGCTCCATTTACAAAAATCTTACATAAAATACTCTGGACACCTGTACATTGCATTACTACCTAAAACAGCATTTAATAGGTAATCTAATAGAAAATGGTTAACCATTTAATGCCCCTGAAGTCATATAACAATTCTTTCAAAACACTGGCAATACCAAACATTTCTTTTATTGCTAAACTGCTCACTGAGCAAGGTGTGCAAGACAGCAGGAAGTCAATGCCCTCTACAAGAAGGCTCTGCAAGTTAACAGTCAATGCCTGATATTTGGTTAAGTTCGTATAAGAATTACCAGTGCAATTCTATAATAATGACTGTAGTAATAAAAAAGTCTTACTCAAATTGAATTTTAAATGAAGACTTTAAGAAATAATCTAGAAGTGTAGTGCAGACTTTCCAGCTGGCATTTTCTTGCAAGGATAATTATGCAGCCAAGACGAGATTTTACACCTCCCAGCCTCACCAAAGTCACCTGAGAACAGTGACAGCCCACATACTGTATCAGTAGCTCTTGACACCTTTTTCCTCTTCTCCCTAATTGTCTGTAGGCTTTCTGATCACCTAACTTCCCACAACAAGTAGTATTACACTTCAGATGCAGGTATATTCATAGATCTCAGGCTGAAATTAGAGTGTTATTTCTCTGAAACTAAAGCAGTGTGGAGTGGCAGAACTGCCCTCCTTTCCCCTCTCCTGTAAGTGACCTAAGGCAGATTGATATCTAGAAATATTCACAGCTTGAAGGGGCGAGGAGAGAGTAACAAGATTCAACAGGAACAATAAAAATCACATAATTCAAGTTTAACAAGGCACTTCCAAAATATCGATTGTAACATGCCATTTTCAGCCTTCCCACCTTTTCTTTTTCCTCTCCATAAAGAATCAAGTGAAAAAAAAAAAAAAGGAGAATTTGCAAGGTGTCTAGAAAGCCAACATTACCAGGCTGTTTTGTTAAGTTAACCAGAATGTCAGCATCAGTCACTTTTGCTGTGTTACACACCTGCAGTAACAAACTTCTAAGGGAGTCATAAGTCACGTGCATTTAATTCCCAAATAAATGCAAAAGGTACCCCAAAAATACACTATCATGTGGATAGAGCACTGACAACTGTAAGAGGGACTGGTGACCAAAAGAAATGCACGTTGAGAAGTGCAAAGAAACCCATATTGCCAAACCATGAATGCTCTTCACTGCATCAATATATTCCTCTGTAGGTTTATTCCCAGTGGTTTTTCTACAGCTTGTCTGTGTACAGGGTTAAACATCACTCAGAGAATCTGCTGCTACATGGGCCTGTACAGCAGCCATGGGGTCAGGCTCAGTGACAGCAGCATAAACCTGGATTTCACTGGAAAAACCTCTCATGTCAATCTCTTTTCCAGTGTTTTCTCACACTGTAGAACACACAAGATGGATGATCAACTACCAGAAGTTGAGATGCCATTCTCATGAAACGGCAGAACTCCTTAGAAAACTAACTGCACTCTGACTTGTTATGAACTAAAAATGATTAAAGATCCAGAGGTACTTAAGATTTTTAGCAGCATCGATAGTTGCTGAGACACTGAAGTAAGCGTGTCATCCCTTTAAACAAGGTATTCCTAATCAGAACTTTAACATGTATTTCTACTTCCCACTTACACATCTCAGTATCTTTCATTTAAATTTTCTAGCAGTATATGGCAGTTTGAATTTTTTTAGGCAAACAGGTTTGAAATTTTTCTTCCATTAAGATGACCTCTGTTGTCTCGAAAGCACAAGGTGGGTGTATTTTAATCTCTGACTTCAACTGACCACTCTTCCAGGACAAAACCTTTCTTTTAAGAGTACTTTCTTTAATGTATAAACCCGGTTTGTATCACTCCATGTGATACAACACATTCAATACATGATATTGAATTTTACCCAAAAAATCAAAAAACTTTTTTCTAGCTGAGGCTGCAGAAAGCAAGAGTCAACCTCAGCCTTAAGAAACCCCAGAAAAATCAGTGCACTAACAGACTAAAAACTCAGCAACACACCTCAACCACTTACAAGATGACTTTGCAGAAACTGAAAGGCTTGTGTGGTAGAAGAGCATTTAAGTTTTGGGATACCGATGTAATGAAAGTTCAGGAAGTCTCAAGGGTTTGTAAGTATCAGCACAAGAACATGAAAACCATCAAAAAAAAAGAGGTAAGTTAAAATCCACTGAATTAAAAATAATTAAAAAAAGCTATATCCACGCTGAAGACTTACGTGGATGATGTAAAAAAAGTTGGGAAAAATCACTACATTCATAACCTGAGAGAACCCCCTGACACCAGCAGAGGGCACTCACGGCAGGTACATGAACTGATATATATATATGTGTATATATATATATATATAAATAAACATGTGTATATATAAACCACACACACACACATATATGTATTTATTCAGGTATTTAGAGCGCAGCTCCAGCCACTCTGCACAGGGAGGGACAGATACCACCTCACCCCACTGTTTGGGTATCAGTATGAACTACGTCCCCCAATTAACCCATATTCTACTATTGATTCCTCCATATTTTTAGCAGAACTAACTGGACCTCTAACCTTTGGATCAATGTCGCTTTCCACAGCTCTCATCAGTGATGCTGTTCACCTTGAAAATCTTTCTACTCTTCTGCACAATACTGAGGATAAGTTACAGACTGCCCAGAAAATTTACTCCTGAATCATATTCAGTGCAGAAATCTGCTGTGACACTAACAGTGACTGAAGAACAGACCTTATACTACAGATGGGATTTATGTTTTCACACTGGGGTATGATAGCTTTGAATTTGCAGATGACCTAATAGGATGTGGCCTAAAACTTAATTTATTGATGAAGATTGAGAAAGCTTTAGAATCACTGCTTTATTTAGGAAACTGAAGTATCACTTAAAAATAGAAAATAAAAATTAAGAGTTGACATATTACTCGCAGCTGAGTTTACTGAATTTTGTACCATGTATGTTCAAGGCTTGTACACAATGGCATTTTTTCCTTCAGCTGGACAGTTTTTATATACTTGTCATCTTCACTTACCTCAAAAAAGACTTCCATAAATTAATTTAAAAACTACAGTATTTAACTTTCCTTGAAGCTCTTCGTAGTAACCTCCAAAAACTAAGACTTGGCTTTCTGGGCTGTGAGTGCACATTGCTGGGTCCTGTCCAGCCTCTCATCCACCAGCACCCCCACAAGATCATCAACTTATGCTTAATGCACATCCTGTTAAAGTACTGCTTTTATGGATTTTGAGATTTTAAAACTAAAGCATTTTTACATGTTAGCTAGTTTAAATGGCAAAGTTATATGTCTACAACTATATATATACATCCTAATTCTGCCAAATCTAAATAGATCAGTTCTTCTAATGTCCCAAAAGACAAATCTCTCTTAGAACGCACTAAAAAAAGGCAAACCCACCTCTGTGCAGTGGTGAGACAATGTTCTGCAAATGACCAGATATTAAGGTATCTGCAATCCACTCACCGCTCCTGTCTGAGCTCTTCAGCACAAAAGTACTCTCAGTCCACACACTTTGATTATACTGAGGATAAACTGCATGTAATGCACTCCAAATCCAAAATGTGGTTTCCAGACACTTCAAAGGAATATTTGCCTTGTTTCAGAAATACTGCAAGTAGCAGAACCTTATCAAAGCAGCTCCTCGATAAAAATCAATGGTAATTAGAAAAAAAATGTAATAGGCAACAGAATATAAAAGTGATACTTGTACAGCAAACAGAAACCAGCATTCTGTGTAAAACCAGGAGGCTCAGCAGGGACCTTTCAGTCTCTACAAATACTTGAAAGGGAGCTGCAGCCAGGTGGGGGGCAGTCTCTCCTCGCAGGTAAAAAGCGGTAAGAGAAGAGGAAATGGCTTCAAGTTGGGCCAGGGGAGGTTTCAATTGGATATTAGGGAAAATTTCTTCATGGAAAGGGTTGTCAAGCACTGGAATAGGATGCCCAGGAAGTGGAGTCATCATTCCCAGGGTTATTTAGATGATGTGCAGATGTGGAGTTCATGAGGTTTAGTGGCAGCCTTGGCAGTGCTGGCTTAATGGTTGGACTCGATGATCTCAGGGGCCTTTTCCAACCTAAATGAGTCCATGATTCCATACAGAGCTGTCAACAAATAACACCAGGAATGGGAAGGGAAACGCCAACTGTATGACAGGGAGTAGAGCTGGCCATTCTCAGATGCAAGGCCTCTCTAGAGCCTCCAAGAAATCTTTTCCAGATCCCTTGTAAAGAGTCCATTACCCTTCTGGGGGGCAGCTGGGGTGTGTGTGAGGGAAATCATTTGGCACAGCCACATCCTTTCTCATTTACGATGCAACAACATCTAAGGACTTTTAAAATAATAATGTTACTTTAGCAATAAGAATTTCTGGGATAGGGTCTGCTTCTCACTCTGCACATGCACTTCATCTATTACAACCAACTGTTTTCTCTGCAGTTTAATACAGCAGCACCACATGGGTAACTGCAACCTGCTGGTAACATACATATGGCCCCATTCTAAACACTGCTTGAATTTGTGAATAAATAGTGGTTAAAAACATAGCTCAATTTTTGGTGTTAAACCTCACTGCTACTGTTCGTGTTCATCAGTGTTTCTATGAACTGTGATTTGGTTTTTTAAATGTTTATTTTAACCAAAGTGTTCAAAACTGGGCACAAATAGTATATTTTCCTGAGCATTACAACCTGTTGTTACCAGGTGCATGCTACATTTGCTTATTTAACTTGTACTTTTTTGCATCAGTAGATTTGGCAAGATATTCAGGGTCACCCTAGCAGCTGCTCCAGGTAGCTCACAGCCTGTGAAAAAGCAGTGGATCATTTCCAAGTGATGGCACAAAGTTTTAGGTTCAGTTATTCTGTGCATTTCATCTGTTGGGCCTGAAAAGCACCTGCCAGCCCACAAATAATTCATCACCAGGCAAAGTTTATATCTCCTTTGCAGATCCATGGTGCCTTCCCCTTTTCAGTAATTTCTGAATAACTAGAGCCTAATGAAATTCACTTTATTAGCGGGGACAGAACTTTGTTGCAAAGCAGTTGAGTTTTGTTATAATAACAGCACAATGAACAGGAGGCAGCATGAAGGAAAAGAAGTTACCTAAAGGTACACAGACGTTTTTCTGCTAACTACAGGCTTCTTAATATGGTCACAATTACATACCATGTCACTACCCCACGCAGGCTCAGACAATGCTGTTCTAACTCCACAGCAAACATCGTCTTCTGCTGCATCACTTTACCAAAGCATCCCCTCCAGCATAACACGTTGTGCCCACAACTCTTCCACTCCCTGCCACATTTGGAGGACAGGTGTTCCTACTGCCTCATTTTCTATCCCCGTTTGCTACAAAAGAGCGATGTTTTGCAGTGTACAAAGGAAACAAGGGCACACATATGGCAAACAATTATTATCCTTCAAATAATTTAGCCTTGTAATGCCTTTTTTCATGTGGCCTGAAGTCAGGTACAGTATTTGTGTAGTAATTCTAGTTGTTCAGAGTTACTTTTAATGTATACAAACATAAATTATAATAGGCTTGCCATTAAAAAATAATTACTGCTTTTGTCTCATATTTCTGAGCTATCAGCGAGGTAAAAATAGAAGCAAAACCTTTTTCCCATTTCAGAATCTTGTTAATTATCAGAGTATGTCTCCCCAAGGTGTACATAATTATTTCATAATAGGGTAATTAAAGTCCCTTGGTCCATGCTTTGGGATTTACAAAATAAAAATGCAAAGTCAGTACTGAATCAAAATGTACAGAGAGGAAAGCACAGAACAATTATTTTACAAAATTGTAAGTTTATAAACTCACCTAAAAAAAAAAAGCAGAAGATTTTCAAACAACTATTTTCATCTTTACCTAGGTTTTTTGCTATTACCACTTGCTTTTCCACTACGTCAATGGTAAAACATGTGAGAATTATTTTTAAAGTAGTGTCTCAAATCAAATTCTTGGCTCGCTCTGGTGGAGAAGCCAATCTGACCGAACACACTGGCATGATGTGGTTGCTCCACCAGAAACAGGTCAAATGCATCAGAAAACTTAATGGAGGAAGATCAGAGAAATTAAAGAGGTACAAACACATATGCCCAGACACACTGGGAATGAATATATGTGGAGCATAAAAAGAAGAGCTGGTATGTGGAGAGCAGAAGAGAAGGAAGACTGAACACAGAACACGCACAAATGTCTGCTTTTGTCCTTCCCATTTAGATAAAACCTAACTCAGGAAGCACCAATAATTTTCTCTCAAAGAAAGAATGTGGGGATTTAGGGGCTGTCCCCCTTTTTTGTTTCTTGTTGATTAAAAATACCTGTCCACTGCTGAAGTCGTATTTTGGTCACCCTTCCAACTAAACTCTTACATTGAAACTTCCAAAAACATATCTTTTAGACAAAAGTCTCTTTTAATATATTACGAACATGACTTACAAGAATATTTAAGTACTCCAATAAGCTTTGCTTTTTAATCTAATAATGGAAAAGCTCTGTTAAAGTAACAATAACCTGGAAAAAAATAAAAACTTCACAACTGGAACAGAATATCATCAGCTACCCAAGGATAACACCTATCACCAGACTTTCAACTTGTTCCCATGAACCTTGTTAGGGACACAGCAGCCATCAATAAACAGCTCCTTGTCCTTAGAAAGCCCTGATGTTCACCACTTTGCCAGTGGGACAAATTTTTTAACTGGGGACAACCTGTTCTTGCCAGAAATAAAACATTTTCCTAGCACTCCAGACCTCTGAGCTACAAAACAAGCAGGTGTGAGCAGACAGGATTTTATTTAGTAAATGACAACAAGGAAAGGTAAAATCAAAGAGAGAAACTTACAACTCAAAGACCATATAAAGCATTCCATCTGAGCTGTATGTCTCCAACAGTTCCACAATATGAGGATGCTTCAGCATGTGACAAATACTGGCTTCTCTCTTTAGATCTGTGGAAGATAAGAAGGCAGTGAATTAGCTATATATTCAATAAAAAAATACTGAAAAGAGAACACAATGTTTGGAAAGACGTACCCATCCGAAATTTCTAATAAATTCATCAATCTTATAAAAAACACTGATGAGATGGTATTTAATTGTGCTGCTTCAGAACTTCAGTGTGAAATTAAGTTAAAAAACTCAACTAGACCTCAAAATATAAACACACAAAACAGATTATTGAAGCGACTTATTAATAAAAGATCTCACTGGTCATAACCTGAAAAACTGTACAGTAATAAGTTCTATTGATGCACATATGCAGAGTAACATTTTCATCCTAAATATCCAACATCACTACAAAATTATCTCCAAATACAGAAGACAGGCTCTTTCACCACACTACAGAACTACTAAAACCTGGAGGTCTCCAGTCTGACCTGCCTGCTCAAAGCAAGGTCCACCAGAGCAGGCTGCCCAGGACTACACCCAGTTGAGCTTTGAACATATCCAAGTGTGGGAACTCTACAACCAGTCTAGGAAGCCTACACTGATACCTGATCACTCTCATAAGCAAAGGTGTTTTTTTTCTTATGCTTACATTTCCTGTAGTTTACTTCTTTAATGGTGATAATTTATTTTTAAATCACAATATATGAAATGACACTGGCACAAATTTTAACCAGCTATTAGCTTGTATCTCCAGAGAAGAGGGAGAAAAGCAGAAAAAGTTATGACTAAAAGAAGGGCAGAAACCACCCTGAAATCTCTCAAAGCTTGAGAGATTTTGTTTTTAACTAAACAACATTCTTCCTTTTTCTGATCACAAATCAATCCTTTGGCAAGTACAGAAATGCAAAAAACCAAACCACACTGAATTTTCTTTCTTCTGTGTTGAAACTGATATTTTTGTTATTTAATCATCCCTGAAGTTTCTTTTTTTTTTTTAACTTATCCACTAGTATTCTAGAAAGAATAGCAAAATCTTGAATGAATAGCCTTGATGATAACTTGAGAAGTAAGGAAAATATCATTCTGAATTCTGATGAAGACAGTTTCCTTTTCTATTCTCTTTCCATACAATTGTTCATTTTTCAAGAAGGACCTGCATATGTATTAATGGAAAAATAAAAATGTGGTTTCTTGGTTTGAGACTGTTCCTCATATTGTTGTGCTACACCAGAATAACATTAAAAATGCACTATTTTCACGTGCCCTCTTACATTTCTAACATTGAATCAACGACATCGAAAAATACCAGCAGCAAGATGAACATTGTTTCATGTGAAGCATTTAACAGGTAATTCAGATTTATGCTAGGCTTTGGACCTTCCAGTCATTCATAAACTCAAAAGAAATGCTCAGAGTTTGGAAATGACTGAATTTCAATCCAAGAAAAATGTTTGGATTCACGAAGTGCGAATTTCCTTACTAGCACTTTCATTTTACACTTGCATTATGTGAATCCTCCCTTACAACCTTGCAAATACAATCTAAAAGCAAAATGACAGAGCAACCCCTTAGAAACCATTATGTAATAGGAAGTGCAAGCAGAGCAGCAAAAAGAAGCATCTTTCACTGATGCAGAAGAAATTAATGTAAAATTTGTCCTTTACAGAGAGATGAAATTCGGTCCTGAACAAAACAGCAATATGTCTTTCACTCCTGAAAATACTCACTTATCAGTTCTTACAGCACCTTCATGCAGAGCAAATACTAAAACCATATAGTAACATTCCCTTCCATCACATTTAGGGTTCGATTAGTCACTAAATGGTTCTCCCCGCCTTTTCTAGGCAGAGAGGTTCCCTGAAATGCACATCCAGTCTTTCCTAAATAGGATCATGGATAAGCACACAAGGGATAGCATAAAAGAAAACTATTTGATTCTGTGAATGACCATGATCTTCAGAAAATACAGTGCTTTTATTTCGCCTCTTACTGTATAATGACTTTAATGCTACCACCCTTCACCATGGTCTCCAATATCTATTTTAAGTGGAGGGTAAAGAGAAAATCCGACAGGACATTCCAGAAAAGTTCTGCTTTCTTTACAGGTAAAAATTGTGTTCAAAATAGTTTATTTTGGCTGCTTCCTTTATTTAATACTTTGCGGGCTTTATTTGAAGAGAGTTAGAATGGAGAGGAAGAAAGTATATGCTGCCATTTCCCTCATTCCTCTGTGTAATATTGGATGAGTACAGCAATTGCTCACAGGCTGAGCACCAGCACAAGAGGAAGGACAAACAAAGTGGAAAATAAAATCTCCAAACAGGAAAAAAAATGAACAGAAATTACAGAACAAGGTTTTGTATGACTAAGGGGTCTCGAGGCTAAGTGCAGAACAAACTCCCATTTTAAAAACACCAGGCCTTGTTCAACAGTAGACCTATTAAGGAAGAAGAAAAGTAGGTATAAAGAGAGAGAAAAGTACATATCACATTGATTCAACAAAGCCACAGGGCAGAAAAGAGATGATGAATTCTGAAGTACATTTGGACTGTGACCCAAAGGTCAAAATATGTCATGTTTAAGACGAGTAAAAAGGAAAAGGGAGGCAGGAAAAAAGGCAGAAATAGCACCTATATTTCATTGTTTTCACTGAAAAAAATGACATCAGCATCTACTCCATTCTTTATCAAATGTTTTTACCAGACTGAATTAAATTTCACCTCCAGAGGTGAAATAAAATAAAATCCCAAGTAGCTACTGATATTGTTTCAATTGTAAATGCAACATAAACCCAAGCAGATCTTTAGCTGCAAGCAGGTGAAAAATCCCATTATCATCTTGTGACCCCCATATTATTTGCAACTTATCATTCTGAATGAACTATTTGCTGTTAAGTTTGCTAAACCTCTGCTGGTTATTTTAGCAATGTTGTGTAGTAATAAAGGTCCTGGACACAGACCCCATATCAAAATAAGCCCTTCATGTTCCAAACACCTACAAAAGATTCAGGACAACTCTAGAATCTGCCAGTGGAGTAAATCAGCTTTAAGCAGAAAGAGGTGACATTTTATTTAGTAACGGTGATGTGTCTCATATTTACAACAGTCTCCTTCACTAGTAAACAAAGTTCAGCTAAAAGAACATATCCTAAGGCAAGGCAAGGTCTTGGAATTTAAACTGAACTGCCATCTTTTACTTGCTGGACTATTTAACTTTATGTTTGAATCCTTTTTGAAGACTTCATCTATTAATTTTTCTCCTCTTAATAGAGCTGAAGAAATTACTTTCTGCTCTATTCCTTAAGACTTCTCTGTCAGCACTTCTTTCAAAATTAAACATTAATGACAACAGTGATAATAACTAGAATAGCAAGACTTAAAAGCACAAGCTTTAAAAGTTTATCTGCCAGCTGCATGAAAGGTATTGTAACACAACCAGAAATAGGGAGTAAAACTTGGTGTTTCATTTAACTTGTTTAGCACACAGGCTGATATGTTACATCATAATTTGAAAAGCATTTAAAAGATGTTATTTTACACTAGTGTTATCAATAAATGTTCCAGAATTTCAGTTTGTTTACAAAACTTTGAGGGTTTTTTAGCAACTGGAGGTATGTTAAAGTTTCCATTTCAGACCTGGCTAATTATTTAGAGGGTGCTAGAGCTGTAAAAATGACATGGAAGTTCAGACTTCTGCAACAAAGCAAAGTTCAAAGATGGCAAAGGGAATTCTCAGTGATAATCACCACACAGAGAAAATGCAGCCTCACGTGTGGATAGTGACACTGAAAGTGAATTGCTGGAAGCACTAAAAAGAAAACTCCTCTAAATAATCACAAAGAAACATGTGTCAGTGTTTGATAGAAAATACAAAACATGAGCATCACTTAAAATCCCATGGGAGTTAACAATCTAATATCCTACGCATCTCTGACAATTCTGGCAAACACCCAATTTCCTTCCAAAGCCTGATACCCAAGGTTTTAAAACATCTCAAACATACTGAACATATTTTCAAAGTATATTCATGGTATCCTACAGCACTGAAGAACTAGACGCTCTCCAGCAGCCTACATTATTGCACCATTTTAGTATCTTAAAAGTGACATGCACAGACTGTAGCAGCCACATCTTTTTGGGGGAAGGACAGCACCAAGTTTCTTAGCAAGATGGAAGACACATGTCACTTTTATATACACACAATTCATTTATATACATACACCATTCTGATTTTCCTGGTTCAGTCCTTTAAAGGATTACTTCCCCAGCCACAGCTTGGGTATGACAGTATTTTGAAAGGAAGTAACTACATCAGTTACAACTTCTTGCTTAAAATGCTTCTATATATTTGGTGCAGTGAGAATATGATTGTATTTAATTTAAATAGATGTGGTAAGTACTAAGTTTTAAAAGGAAGTCAATATGCTCTGTTCACTTGGTTGTGTCATTATCACCTACCAACCTTTGGTGTTCATCACGGAGAAGCTCCTGACCACCCCAACTGGAATTCTTCCATATGCAACTAAACTGAATTACGTGCTTCGGAAATATCCCTGATACACCACCTGAAGTATGGATAAGGCACCAACTGTTTCACCCTAGAAACACATTGGGTTTAGTCCTGTGGATTAGCCTTTGCCACCTGTTAAACTCCCACCAGGCTCCTGCTCACCCTCTGCTCTCAGGTGGGCGGGAAGGTAGAAAATGCAAGTAACAAGAACAAGAAAGCTCATGGGTTGAGATAAGGAGAGGGAGATTGCTTATCAGCTGCTGTTGTTGGAAAAATAGACTTACTTGATGAAGTTAACTTACTTTTTGCCAATTAAAATAAATACTATTGATTTGGGTAGAGGCAATCAAAAAGATAAACATGAAACTAAGAAATTTCCTCCCTGCTTTCCCAGGCTCAACTTCACTCTTCACTTCAGACCCTCTACTCCCCAGCTCTGAGTGGTGCAGGAGGTGAGGATCATGCTCTGCACACCACAGTGGGTCCTCTCTGCTGCTCCTTCCTTCTCACGCTTTGCTGCTGCTCCAACATGGGCTGCAGGGGATACCTCCTCCTTCCCCGATCTTGGTGTTCTCCTTGTTCCACACTCCCTACTCTTCACTCCAATGCTTTCTACCCTTCATTAAATGTATTTTCACAGAAGCACCACAAGGCTGATCAGTTCAGCTTTGGCTCAAGTGGAGCTGTCTGGAACCGGCAGTCCCGGAGCCTCTTTCCACAGAGTTGCCCTTGAAGCCCCCCATTACCAAAAACTTGCCACTTACATTTCATACAGGTCTGGTTCATTTTCTGCACTAGACACAGTGCTTCAAGGGGCTACAAAGGACCCGATTACCTCCAAGCCAAGCACACCTCTGCTTCACATCATCCTGTAACAAGCACATGGCACATTCTGCATGACAGCAAACTCCAGTTTAATCATCCATACTGTACCTGAGACCATGTTTCCAAAATCAGGTGAACTTCCTGGGCAATACTAGCTTAAAAAATTTCCCTCTCCCCTCTCTGTTTGCTCATTCCTGCTGCTCAGTGAAAATTACTTTGAGGCTTAATTATCCTAATAATATAGCAAGGAAGTCATAAAAGCTCTCGGTGCAGCCAACACACTGCAACAGGAATGAGCAGCTGGAGGTGGGAACATCCTGTATTGACATTGGCAGTGAAACTCCTATAACTACAGAACCACTGCAATGCTTCTGTCCCAAACATTTGTCTTTTTATTTTTTATTTTTCTTCCACAAGAGAGTATTCCCCTTTCTCTTAATTAAAACGGCACCACTTGCCTTCCTGGGATATGTGAGCAACTCCTCAGCACACAGATACCTCTGACCAGTTAATGATGCTCTGCCTCAACAAGCACTGAAAGCTTTCCTGCTTCTCCTCCCACACACTTTGGGGTGGCTGAAGCTCCGTGGTAGCCAAGCTGATTTAACTGCTGGCTGTTTCCCCCTTCATCCCACACACATTCCTGCCCTCTGTTCCACTGTGCAGCAGTCTGGAGCTTGTCACACCACACACCAAACCATTTCAGTGTTAACCCAGTAAAACAAACAAAAAAGACATTCATTTTTGTTTCCACTGTTTCCAATGTCATGCAGTTTTGCCATGGGAAGTGGCTCAGTGAGCAAGTCAAGTGTATATATAGTTAAAAGAAAGGAATATGAAGGGAGAAAACAAAAAAACACAAGTACACACCTTTCCCTGCAAAGTGTCTCCATTGTCACCAAACCTTCGTTGCATAATCAACCTGTACCTTAGCAAACATGCTTACAACATGTACCAAAAAGAAAAACAAATGCACACAGCTGTGAGTGGCCCTTGATAAAAACACCATGGTAATCAACAAGTGCAGTGCCAACGTGAGATAATCCATCTCCCGCCAGTATCTTTTGTTTTAATGCTGCTGTAGCATTTGGAAACAAAACTTTGACACGAAGAAAGAACAACCACATTACAGCTAATACCCAATAACCAGAATCCCTTTCTGAGCCTCTCCATGCAGAAACCTATGGAAATCTTACTTTTGTGGAATCAGACTTCAGAGATGTTTGCTAAATCCTGTATAACTTTCATTTGCTACTCCATTCTTCCTCAGTGCTTGGACATAAATATAAACATATTAATGCCTTTTTAGCTGAAGCTGAGTGTCTTGGGAGACTTACAAGGCACGTTCCAGTTTATACTCTGTCAGCTACGATGAACATGAAACTGGGTGTGAAAAAACCACACTTTTCTCCCACGACTTCTGATATATTCACCAGACTCATCCAGAATCATGTGCCTGACAGACACTGTAAGTTGTTTTACACGGCTGTGTCCATGAATGCAACTCTCCCTCCTTTTACTCATTTTCTCAATTTTACTGGCATGCAAATAAGCAATGATTCATAAATAAGATGGTGTGTTTTAGGTAATGAATCAACTTGAACTAATAAAAATGTTTAAGAATGCCTGAAAGAATATTAATATCTGTCTACTGCAGATAATTAAACCCAAATAATTTAATTTCATTTAATTAAGTGATAATTCTTAGCAACTTTTTACAAAGCACCCACCACAAAGAAAGAAAAAATCCATTATTTTTCAAGCATGAACAAAGCTTGGATATCTCTCATCTAAGACTTTCCACATTCCATGGCCTTTTTTATACTCAACAGCAGGTTCTTTGAGGTAGGAGAACACAGAAAGAAAAGGGGGAAACACAGAAAAGTCAAAGTAACACTTTCTGGATCATCACTTTTTAATTAATTAGATGGAAAATCTGTCTTTCAAAATACATTTAGTAGTTTTCTCTTCTCCAAAGTAGCAGTTTCAGAAGTGTTTCACAAACTCAAGAAGGGACACGACAATCAGAAGTAGGGTTACAAACTCCATAAATGAATTTTAAAAATGTCACAAGTTTGGATTTCCATACAGAAATGGAGCTGCTGCTGAAGACATTCTGCAACCTCTGCTGTAAAATCTGAAACACTTTTCTCCTAACATTCTGTTTTCAATAATTAATGAAAGGAAATTGAAAACAGTCATTGACTCTCAAGTTGTGATCAATCAAGTTATGAAAATGGGTGCACTATTGATAATGTTATTATATTAAATTCCACGTTCCCACCTGTTATGCAGCACTGCATAGCAGTCTGAAATCCAACACCTTCCTGAGTGTCATTGACCACAGGCTTTTACACTGCAAACCACAACTTAAAACACTGCAATGCAATGAATTCTTCAACAGAGGGAAGTGGAAGGGTGTGTGCAGCAGCAGATCTGTCAGAATAAGCAGTGAAATTTCTTTTAAAAAATAAACAAACAAACAAACCAACCTCTAGAGAAACAATTAGACACATTTTTAGGTGTGTATTTGGTAAAGGCATGCTACGTGCTTGGCTGGAGCACTGAGCTGGCAAAATGCTCAGCTGTACCGTCACAGTGGCCTTTACTGAAATAACTGGAAGGTCATAATTTGATAAAGTTACACAGATTGTGTTTTACTGTAGTGAAAACTCACTGATAAACACTTTGAAGTAGCAGCCTCATTAAAAGCTGTTCCCTCTTCTGTCAGCTCATTCCCCTCTCCTGCACCATCTCTCCCTTCAGCCTGGTGAAACTGCTTGTGCAACTGCACCATAAACAGAATCAAGGTATTGATCCACCTCAACTGCCAGCAATCCTTTTTGCTCTCCCCTTAGAGCTGTTTTTCAACCAAACTTGTTCTGGCTAGTCCTGGGAATCTGCACAAACACCTAAGAGCACCATAGTGTTGATAGCCCGGCAATAGAAACAAAAGGCCAGATTACAGCAGCAATTCTCACCTCTACATCAGCACTGGCTAAAATATTTGACAGTATGTCTACGTCACTGCCGTCCTTCTCCCAAAGAGGCAAGAAAACAGAAAAGTAGATTTCACAGTATTATCAGGCAATGTTAACTTACAGCACGTTTAACTGAAATTAAAACTGAGGAATGAACTTGCAAGTCACGTCATATTTCCTTTTTCTCTCTGTAATTGTCTGTTTATGCAACTCCATGTCGACATGCACCCCTACAGATTTCTCACTAGGTGGCAACCCAGCTCCGACTTTGATCTCTGTGTACTCAGCAGCTGAACACAAAAGGTGGCTGCATCTATTCAGCTGCAGTTTGGCCAGTTTTATACCAGTGAGCTGATTAACGATGATTACAGCTCAGACCTAAGAACAACGACAAAAAAAGATGCCACTCGAAAATAATTAAGGTACCTCCAGTGCTGAGGCCTTTTTTTTATCCAGACTGTGTGGAAGACCATTCTCTTCCTCTGTGCCTGAGGAGCCATTCGGAGCTGATGACCACACATCGGTATCTACTGCACTGCACACACCAGAACTGCGTGACACAACTAGAATGCATTTAAACAGTTTGCTCACGTAAGCCAGAAGTTCTTTGTTTGACTCACAAACTACAGCAGACCAGCGTGTTTATTGCTTTGAAGTCCAGCGAAAAGCTTTGGAAAGCTGAACCCTGCAAATGGTTCAGTTTGTCTCACTGGAATTTCTCCTTTTTTAAAGGATGATCACACAGGGTGGAGTTTTCTTTGTTTCATTTTTTGGTTCATTTTTTTTTTCATTTCGGGAGGGTTCTTTTTGCTGCAGGAGTGTGTACATGTACTCCAGCCTTTGGACAGAGCAATGCAGGTAATGTATCATCTCAGAATATGCTAAAAGCATCATTATCAACGTTATATTCAGATTGGCACAACATTTTTACACCAAACTTTGACATCTTTTGGCCAGAATTCACTTAGGCTGATCGAGTTAACTAAAGGTCATAGACTTTGCAGTCCTTTAAATGAGTTTTTAGTACTCATGTACTAAAATGTAATGACATTACATCAAGTAAGTGCCCTCAAAGGCAATGGAACGTTATCAAGAAAAGAATTCCAGTTGATCCTGAAGAATTATGCGATTTCTCTTGCTGATCACATCTGAAAGGGAGGGTTTTTTGTTTGTTTGTTTGAAATGCCTTTTCTTCTGTGACTTAGCCTTTTCCTAAACGTAACGACAGGGAAATTTATTTTATGATATTATCAAAGAATCTCAATTTTACAGGAAAAACTCTGGAATTTTAAAGACACAAAGGAAATCTATTCATAACAGATGCAGCCAGTCTAGACAAAACGTCTGTAACTCCTACTCGAGGAGGGGTTAAATAGCCCATTACACTGAGCTGCTGAACACTAACAGGCAGAAACAGCCAAAGGCACTCAGGAGAGGGAACTGCCTGCCTAGGATGCTTCTCATAGAGACAAAATGCACTTGTTTGCTTTGATCAAAGGTTCTTTGGTCTTCAGCTGCCGCGCTCTGCATAACCAACACAAAACCAGTTGCACACTAATGCTAGAAAGGAAATCACCTCCTCTGCCCAAGTCTAGACAACCCAGGCAAAACCAGCATCTAAAATATCAATTGCCTCCGAGGAATCTAATTCCACAGTGCCACACAGCTCAGTGAGCAACAGAGTTTTAGTTGTGGTACCTGTGGCAATGCAGCACAGGTCACTTTACACCTTTTCTCAGGTAAAACAGTGCAAGCTGCAGTAAATGCTGCTGTAAGGGACAGCTGAGTTCTGAAAGCTTCCTCCAGAGCAGACAAAACTCAGCACAAACAGCATCTACAGTGCACTTGGAGTAATAGATAATGACCTACCAAATGTAAGTATGATACCAATTCTGTCCAACTAGGAAATCCTGTAGTGGAGTGATGCCTGAACGCTGGAGAACAACTATTTTAACAAAACTTGTTTTCTGATTCAGTGACAGAACAATGTGAGGAACCAGAAAAACATTTTTAAGCAATAGCACTACAGGATACAAAAATAACTAGTCTTGATTTGTTCCACTTCTGCCCACGCTTCTTTTCGTAATTATTACCAGAAGTCATAGAATTCTTTTTGTTTTCTTTGTTAACTGAAAAATTATAAAGCAAGTTTTGTAAAACAGGTGTGCACGTCTTAGTTCAATAATTAAAAAAAAACCTCACTGGAGAATGTATTCTTTACCAGCACTTTGAGGATTTCACCTGAAAAACCAAAAAAGTTTTAACTACACTTGTTGCTACTTATCAAATATCCACCAAAAACTTTTACATACTGCCTATTAATTTCATAATGTTTTAAAGAGCACATTTTCCCTTTCCTGCTTGTGCAGTTGCAATACTCCTGCAAGCCTCTGAAACCAGTACCCTTAAATTATATCCCTCCTTTCATTCCACAAAAATGTTAGTGATGAAAGCAGTGCAACTGAATTTAAACTTGTTTCTAGCACCATTCAGGTCACAGCTCTAGGAATAAGGTTGTAACTTGCCTAATTTGTCTCAGACTGCACAAAAGGCTTAGAAGACTGCAAATCTTTACAAACTGTCACTTATGCTTTGCTCTGTAGAACAGGAAGGTAACATATCCCCATAAGGAACCCACCCAGTGACAATTTCGCCTATTAATTAGTTAGAGTCCCTTCACAATTGCTGGTCATCAGAAAAATATTTTCTTTCAAATATTCACATACTTCTCATGATATTTAAATGATAATTTCTCTTCACCAATACAGATATGAAGAGTTTTCTTCTTTGATCTCATCAAAGCATTACAACAAACATATTTAATTTTCCTTCTTTACTATCTGGTGATGAGCAAGAAACAAAAAATATCTGAAGTTCTTATTTAGCAAAAGCTGAGTTAGAAACACTTTGGCCACCTAATCCAATCTGTGAACGTGGGAGATTATATCAGAAAGTAGAAGATACGGTTTTGGAAACAGTACATCTGCATGGCCTTTTAAAAATAAGTTCTGAGGGAACTTCCCACTGCCCCTGAACTTCCAGGTGATGCCAATGGCAACAATCACATAGAAATACACACACATTTCCTTCACTGTCATAGGGTATTTTGAGGGACTGACATCTATAAAGCCTTGTAGTAACCAGCTGGGATAATGGATTGGCCCTCCTGCTAGACAGAGCAGAGATTATTTATGTACTTACACTCATAGTACTTAATGTAAAACACTGATCTCAAATGGAATGAACCTTTCTCAGGTGTTAAAAGGTTTGACACAAATTTGTTCCAACAACTAACCTGTACTATCTCACTGACTCAGCATGAGATCTACTTTCTTTCATTGTTGTCGAAATCTGAAATAATGATCAATTAGAGTAAGAATAAAACTTTGTAAATTCTGCCCATTTTTTCTTTCTCAAAACTGTAAGAGCAACAGTAAGCTTGCATATATATGAAATTATCAAAGCATATATCCAGTAGTGATAATAATCTGTAACCTCTCTACAAAACAGCTTTATAAGAGCACTGTAAGAAACAGTTAACAGGGTTCTTTTGTTAAAAGAACCCCACATTTCCTTCCCTCACAAGTAAAATATCTGTCTAGGATAAAGAACATAACTACCATGATGGAACACACAGAATTGTAAAACATGACACAACAGTCAGCTGAGTCAAGAGGGCCCTGACCTATTCCCCAGATTCCACCTTTCCTATCAGCACAACAAAAATCAGAACTCTCTCTTAACATGACTCTCAGGCTGAATGCAGCATTGTCCAGATTCTGAAAATGATCCGAAGCTCAGTGAGTTGCACAAGATCTTCTCCCCACCCTTTCTTGAAGAAGGAAGCAAAGCCTAGTTCTGCCCCGACCTCCTTCCCCTCACAAACCTCTTCTGGTGACACAACCTGTTCAGTCTGTCTCATGCTGCACAACCAGTTCTTATTTGTCCAGAATACTGCAGACAAGGAACCGAGGCAGGGAGGGGTGTCCACGGCACTGTAGTAAGGGGATGAATTATGCACCTGTGGCTTTACCATAAAAAGCCAGATTTGCAACTCCATGAGCTGTTTATGCAGATTGTATATATATATATATATATATGCAACAGTATTAAAAGTCTGCTCAGGTGTAGCAGAATTTATTAGCTTAAATGCAGTATATGCATAACAGCTATGCTGCTTCAGGGCATGATGATACCATAGAGTCTCTGCCAGTCAGTACCTGGATTAACGAACCATGATGGACTTGACTTGGCTCCATGTAAGGTCACTTCAAAGTCAGAGGGACCCTGACTCTTGAGGGTTGATTAGCTCAGCTAGAGACAAGCCATGGATATGCTAATCAGAAACGGAGTGCCAGGAAAACGGGGCTGATACTCTCCAGAGGGCCAGTTCTGGACTGGTGCTAAGCTGGAGCTCACAAATCTTGACAGATAATAAAAGCACACTGTACATATTTGGATTTGTGCATCCACATGCTTTTAAACTGTACCTGTAATATTACACCTTATAAACTGCAGTACCTCAGTCTCCATTTACAAGGAGAAGTAAGACTTGGTTGCTTAAATCATCCTGTTGCATAAATTTTCATTTATGAAGAACTAATTAGGGAAATAAAATGGCCTCAGAGCACATAGAAATGCATACAATTTATATATATCCTATTCTTTACGCATATTACAGTCAGTCTGAAAAACGTATTTGTAATTCCTATGTAAGTAATATTTAAAAACAGAGTAAACTGAATCATAACATTCTTAAGCTGAAAAAAGAAAAATTAAAGCTCAACACATTTTTTACAACTTTGAACTTTTAGCACTGAACTTGAGCCTAAAGCTTGGAACTATTCAGCATTCTTGAAAATTTATTAAATGAAATGAAATCATCTTTTCTCTTTTGTTTTCCAAATGCCACTGAAAATCATAAAACTGGAATCCATTCAAAACTTTTGTTACCACAAACAATATTATTCAAGTGGTATTTGTGCCAGCTTAAGAACAATCATAGACACAAAAGTGCTGTGAGCATATTGCTTTGTCATAACCCATGCCACAACCCATTTTTAAGAGTTTTTGAAAAAATACATGTACCAAAAGTATAAGAAGTTATACACCAAATTAAACTTTGAGGACAGTTGCAATGGCCCATGGATTTTAATGAAATCATTGTCTGAACTTCAACTTACTGTATGCAAGTACATATTTGACTGCAGAAATTTAACAATCATTTCTCCTACAGA
Source organism: Lophotriccus pileatus (assembly GCA_035583135.1). Lineage (NCBI taxonomy): Eukaryota > Metazoa > Chordata > Aves > Passeriformes > Tyrannidae > Lophotriccus > Lophotriccus pileatus. The sequence continues at coordinate 109,194,986 of JAWWES010000001.1, forward strand.
CCATTTTCTTTGTTTTGACATTTTTTAACTGCACATTTATCCTCAAGTTTCCAAAATACTCAAAAAATACACATGATAAAAATTACACAGAACCTGTCACTAACAACAATGCTAACAACAATGAAATCTGATTCATAAGGCCTAGAAGAGAGCTTGCTTGTTTAAACAAGCTTTCTTGAGTCCTGATCCCTGAAACACGTATTTTTCAGAAACAGTTCAGGTAGACAGAATGAACCCCATTGCTGTAACAACCACAGCAAACCATCTGACCTCAGACCACTTTTCTGGGTCAGCCTTTGTGCAAAAGCCTCCAGACCAAATGAAAATGACAATTTACATCTCAATAGTGGTGGAACAACATAAGTTACTCTACGCAAACAAAACAGTTTCTTTGTCCTCCCAGTGCCACTTCAGAGAACTGACAGCCATCAAGATCACCAGTTACACAACACCAGTAGCAACACATATCACATTGTAAAGAGAATTCAGTGCTGTGTAATTGTAGTCCTTAAAATCTCTAAACTCTGTTGGCAATTAGGTCCTTCAGTTGGTTCAACTTTTCATATAAAAAAAGTCGAAGTGAACACCAATTAAATTACTACCAACATAACAAAACTGCTGCTGCCAGGCAGGGTCTAACTATGAAAGTACCAAGATTCCCTAAGCTCTCACAGCCCCAGACAGCTGCAGTGGAAAGTTCAGTTTGTAGGAATAGAAAGTCAGAATTTAGTCCACTTGCTGAGGTAAGGAACTCCTACTCTCCCCTCATTAGTTACAGGAAGGGCAAAACAAAGCTGTGCAGAAGTGCCACCCAGCATCCACAGAACAAAAGTGGAGCAGGTATGGGGTGATGCACAACACAGAACTCTGTGCCAACTCATCCAGGAGGACAGAATCTTCTGAGACATATAAAGCAAATCCTGGAATTAGCATTATCCCAATAAAACCAGTGCCCTCATGTTATCAGTTCCAGTTTATCGCTACGGTGATCTCAGAACGAACCTACTTGTAATTAATTTCTGTTTTGGGCCAGCGGATCATGAACACAGCCCTTAAACTGCAGAAACAACGCATGTCCTGGAACTGAAGGTCCAAGGCTTCTTACTCGGAATAGTAACACAAATTCAGAAAAACAAGGGATTGCAGAATCCTCTTCACTTGACAAGATTCTGGACAGATTCTTCAAGAGAAGCTATGTCTCTTGGGCAAATCCAGCAATCAGTTTGCAAGAGGCAAAAGTGATAGTGAAGAGCAGTGCTGAGAGCAAGGGGAAATAAAGTTACTGCAATGTCACATGAGGATACAGATTTGATTCAGGATATGAACCTGCCTTCCTATCAGCAAACAAACTGTCACTACGGCCCGACCAGCTCTAAAGCTCTGTTCTACGACATAACATTTCTAAACTCTAACCCAGAAGATACTCAATTTTATAAAGAGACCATCTCTCCCCATGAGGTTTTATAACACTTAAAAACCCAATTTTTCCTGCAGCAGTTGTTAGTACGTGGAAGAACAAAAAGAAAAAGGTTTCAAAACGTAAAATATTTTTATTAAAAAATCCCAGAGTAGATAATAAAAGATATTTTTTTCCTCCAAAGATCATTGCATATCTTGGCACATGTAAATGCCCTCAGTCCTCAGACCAGCATTTGCAACTCAGATTAGCATGCCCTGAAGCTGTGAATAGCTCTGTTACTGTACAGCCCATAATTCCTTGAAAGTTTCTAAATACAACAGAACCAAGGCAGAGGTTTCTCTTGTGCTGTAAGACACAGGGGATAAGCACTGAACAAAACAGTGCCCTGCACTGAATTCCAGATACATTTCCCATGCAATCCATTTACCCAACATTACCTGACATCAGCAGATAACCAAGTCTTCACGCAGGAATGAAAAAGCAAGACTGGCAAAGACCAAAATGAGAAAAAGAGGAGTAAATTCATACAAATTCATAAAGAGTGGTGGGGTGTGTGGGGGTGTATTAGGCATAACTGGCAAGGTGTTATTTCCCAACATATCAAGGGGCTGCAGGGTGCCCTCCATGGGAATACATGAGGGGTTCCCTGTGCCAGACATGGCCAGGTCCAGAATGGACCCAGCACAGGACACAGCCGAGACCCATCAGCCACATGTGTGGAGCCACTGAGCCTGGGGACCTCAGAGAGTCTCTGTGAAAACATATTTAAAGAGGACAGTAAACAGAAAAAAAAACCTAAACCCAAAAACCACAGGAGAAAATAAAAGGAACAAGGCCAGAGTGGGAAGAGTGAGGAGCCAGAAGACAAAAAAGGAGCAGGCTGGAGCAGGAGGAGAGGAGGACAGGGGCTGGAACGGAGCAGCAGCAGCACCAGCAGGGAATAGGTACAGCTCCAAAGGGGCTGCTGCTGATGCAGAACCCGTCAACTCCATCTCCTGTCTGCCCATGGCCTTTCCAAAGGCACTGAGTGCTACACCTGGCCAGTGAGATGGAGATCAGGAAGGGGAAGGCAAGGGACTTTTTGCCTTTGTTAACTGATTGACTGGAATTCCCCCCCATAAGTAAACTCTTCTTTTGGCTATGTGGTGGGGGAGGGAGGGGATGATTACACAAAAGGAGCAGATCCCGGCAGAAGGAGCACTCTCACTAAAGCAGGCAGTCCCCTTAAGAGGAGTTAAAAATACAGACAGACCACTCCAACAAAATAAGACATGACGAAAACCAGGAAACTGGGGACAAAAAGCCTGGTGAGTCCCAAAAAATTCTACAATGGAACCCATATTTTCAAATATTTCATTGATATTTAGTTGCTCACCAGTCCTACCAAATAGATAGGAACACAGATAAGGATAGAAGCTTTGATAAGATTTGAGGCTTTCTGCTCTCACTCCATCGTCAGTGTTACTTTGTGCATGCCCTTTCTCCAGTTAGCTTGTTATTTAAGGAAAAAAGAAAAACAGAACAATGCCTATGAGCTTTTTAGGAAAGAATTGAGATAGCATTCACAGCTATTTACAAGAACTACAGTTCCTAGTCCAACACCAAGGTGCATTTCTGTGTTATACAGAGTCACTGGTAGCCCTTATAAGAAGTGAAAATCCCTTCTCCTTCCTAAGCATCCCACACTGGATTATCTCAGATTCCAGAATAACACACAGCATACAGATATTCCTCTAAAGAAAATATCAAAATTCCCAACCCAACAGATTCAAACTATGCTTGTTTGCACTTTCCCCTTAACAAGGTAACCCTAGCAGGTTTCTAAATAAGGTGCATTTCATAAGGGAAGCAAGCCAATCAACAAGACAGCAAAAGCTAGGAGACTTATGGTGTAAGTCCTCTGTTCACCTTTTTTCCCAACTTCAGTTAAATCAAATCCATCCAAAGGTAAAAAAAGCACCAAACCCAACGTAAATGAAGGAACAGGACTGCAGAATAAGCAACTTGGAATGAAGAAACAGGGCTTTCCCACCCCCTTCAGCAGCCAGGAGCTGTTCAATCATCTCAGTCCTACTGAGGGGGAAGGGGGAGGACATGCAAAGCTGTGAAAACTCACCCCCACACTGCACAGATGGTAAGTGGCATCTAATAGTCCTAGATGTTAGCATCCTACATTTCCAGGGAATACTGGAATAGTTTCTTTACTGGTTTTCCCCTCAAACAGATAAGCTTTTGAGAGGTGATGGTGGGTGCCCTATTACTCTGCAGCACAAGAAGAATATTGGTTCCTGTAAAAGTACAACATCAGAGGTGAAAAGCTTCTTTCCAAACACGTTGGCCCCGCTTGTCCAGCCCTGTGCTGGGAACACAGGCTCCAGTTTGGCACAGGTTTTCAAAGAGAAATACGAGGACAAGAGACGATACAGCAATGATAACCTGTACAGACCTGAAAACAGGGATGTGTAACACACACATGGTGTAATAAACATTTTTGTGGTTGCAGCTTGGATTCAAATACTAATTTGATTTGGCAAAGGAAAAAGTCTACCTCGTTCAGGCAAAGTAGGTTTTCATAAGTCATTTTCCCTATCTATAATGCAATGAACTAAGGCAATATTTTCACTAGGATTAACAATTGTTGATTGTCACTACATCACAGGCAATGTTAAAAGTGATAGACATTAAGAAATCAACAATAACTGGTCCTGTCACAGCAGATAAAACAATATATATTTTTAATCTATCTTTATTTAGTTAGTCTTCTGAGAAACCAGAGGAAATCAAGAAGCTTGGGGTTTATATTGCTGACACTGCTACTAACTTTCTGTAGAACTTTGAAATTACTTGAAAGTAATTTCTCAATTATGTATGGTATTAAAAATAAATCCTCATTTAAGTGCCTTAACAAATGCTAAGACATTCTGAAACAACAGAACACTACTTTTAAGCACCAGTCTCATTTGCAATTGGGCTTTTCCTTCTACAGCAACTTCAAAATCAGAAAAAAATTGACCACTGAATATTTTGGACAAAATAAATACACAGAATAAACCCCACCCCCCACCCCCAACTAAGAAACACACCATAAATCTTACTCATATATTAAGTGATCTTAAAAAACAACCCCCAATAAAAATCTGTCATGGATTTTTAGCTAACCAACCATAGAGCACAGAATTTTTATTTACACTGCCAATTTACTTACTGTCACTGTGTATATTTGTTGGTTGGATTCCTATTAGGAAATCAAGTACATACAATATATTCAGTGTGAGCAGACTGTCCCTGATAAGTGCCATCATGAAAATAAATGACTTGTAGCTGGAAAATGCCCTGCCATAAAGTGCTGTTCCAAAGTGCTCAGACTGCAGTTACACACAGAGCTGTTTAAAACAGGTCTCTCTTCTAAAGCCTTTGGCACTTTAAAACCCCAAATTGCTAGGCTACAACCCTAAGAAATTTCAAGTATCTTGCACTGCTTAGTTAAATATGATATAATATTCTCATCCTTCTGTCTTCTAGGTAGTTAAGTGATAGACGTGTTTTAAAGCCATACATCTTCCATTCCATTACTCTGAAGTGGGGAAAATGACAGTTGTTTCAGTCAAATACTTAAAGTTACTGGTCATACATATAGTAGTTTTAAAACATAGAATTAGGAGGAAATTCAATGCAGTATTGAAGATAAAATTTAATTAATATAAAATATGTTCAATCAAGTTTTTATTGACTTGGATTTTTACCTTAAATGTAATTGTATAGGCAGTAGTTTATTGTTTGTACCCAACTTCTTTCATTCTATTAAAGTAGGTAATATACTGAAAGACAACTGATGGTAGAGACGGTAGAACTTGAACAACAGATAAAATGTGGAAGGTCTTTAAGAAACAGGATTGAGTTCATAGGTCTTCTCAGGACTTTGAGGTCTTTGACTTATTTGAATTTAAATGCTTCTTTTTACTGGGAAGCTAAAAAGCTCCAATATTCTACTGTATATGTTAGCCATGACAGCTTCCAAAGAAGCAAGATAGCTTCCAGACACAAGTATTTCCACCTGCCTTCAAATCAAATAGACCCAATTGTTTCTCTTAACACTTCTTCTTTTTTCTCCAAACATTTTCTTAACTTGAAAAGATTACAAATCTTTATGTGTTTTCCCTATTCTAAAGCAATTCTTACCCTGGAAAACAGCCACTGCTTGGCTGTGTGTACAACTGGACCAAACCCACTGCCTTGCACTCAAGCAAGGCAGATACCTTATCACCTGAACAAGTTAATATGTGCTAACATGACGTAAGCTATTTAATTCTCATGAGCAACTGACATACTGACATACATTTTAAACTTCCTTCTCAAAGTACTTCCATTCTCCCACTCTCCCCCACATAATGACATACTGTGGAGATCTCTCAATTTCTACATACTTCATGTATTATTCAAAAGTATTTGCTGATGCCGATGTCAGAATGAAAATTTTCATGGAGATAAGTTTTCGGTTTCTACAATTGCAGTAAAGAGTGGGATAGTCTGTACTGGTCTTTAGCTTCACCATTTTTTCCATGCCTAATTTTTCAGTTTGAAGACCAGTTAGGTGGTAGGAGGATTGTAATATTTATGTTGATTTTAGTGAATTGGCCTTACAATCACCAGTGTGTAACTGATCGGGTAAGACCTTCTAGGTACAAAGACTGATACAACTTGAAGCAACTGGTATCAACCCTTGGGCAGTTATTTTGTATTTTCTTAAGCAACTGATTATGAAGCAGCCTAGATCAAAAACTGTTTTCATTACAGGTATGCATTCTTGTTTATCTCCTGTAATTTTCATAGAAGCACAGAATGGGTCAGACTGGAAGGGACCACAGTGGGTCTTCTGGTCCGACCTCCCTGCTCAAGCAGGGTCATCCCAGATCACATGGCACAGGACTGTGTCCAGATGATTCTGGAATATCTCCAGTGAGGGAGAGTCTACACCCTCTCTGGGCAATCTGTTCCAGTGCTCGGTCACTGCACAACAAAGAAGTTCCTCCTCATGTTCAGCTGGAACTTCCTGGGCATCAGTTTCTACCTGCTCCTCTTGTCCTATTCCTGGGCACCACCAAGCATCATCATCCTCTGACACCTCCCCTCAGATTCTTAGAGACATATAGGAGGTCCCTTCTCAGCCATCTCTTCTCCAGTCTGAACAGGCCCAGCTCCCTCAGCCTTTCCTCATTACTGAGGTGCTCCAGTCCCTTGATCTTCTTTGTCACCCTCCACTGGACCTGCTCCAGGAGCTCCACGTCTCTCTTGGGCTGAGGAGCCCAGAAATGGACACAGCACTCCAGGTGATCCTCACCAGGGATGAGCAGAGGGGCAGGATCACCTCACTGACCTGCTGGCAATGCTCTTCCTCATGGATCCCAGGATTCCACTGGCTTTCTTGGCCCCCAGGACACACTGATGGCTCATGGACAGCTTGTTGTCCACCACGTCCCCCAGTCCTTCTCCACAGAGCTGCTTCCCAGCAAGTCAGGCCTCAGCCTGTCCTGGTGCCTGGGGTTATTCCTCCCCAGATGCAGGACCTGCACTTGTCCTTGTTGAATTTCAGACAGTTCTTCTCTGCCCGTCTCTCCAGCCCGTTGAGGTCCTTCTGAAGGGCTGCACAGCCCTCTGGGGTATCGGCCACTCCTCCAGCTTTGTGTCCTCAATTAACCGATTGTGTCATTGATTTAACTGACTTATGAGAAAGTTTTTTAACTTCTGAACTGCAAAAGATATCGGACTTTTTGATGCAGAAGGGGTTTATTCTGTGCCTGTATAGAAATTAGGAATATACAGACATTTACATACTACATATTAAAACCATGACCCCCCTCATTAGCATCCTATTATTTAGGGGGGGCATCAAGGTTTTCTAACACATCTTTACTTCAGCAAATTTCCATGGCCTATAACTCAAATCTATGTTCATCTACAATTTAATAAAAATATCAGTATGTGCAGAAAAGCTCCAAGTAGAATGTTTGAAGCTGATCTGTGGGAAGATTGCCTGAGATCATGATGTACCTCACTCAGCAGAAGACTCTGGACAGTACAAAAAGAATAGGAATCTATGGATCACAAACCACGAACCTCACTTCTGAAATTAAATATTTTAGACAAGACTTGCACAGGACATAGATTGTCCCAACTGAAAACCACACAACCCAGAGTTTTTGGAAATGTCTTACTGCTATGGGAGGACACAAGTTTGTCATCCTAAAAACGAAAAGCAGTATAGAAAGTTGATATTGCACAAAGATTATTTATCATATCACAGTGACATACATTTCCAGATTCACAAAACAACAAACCCACCATTTAAGAGTCAAAGAAGGTTCTCTTTGGATCAGTGAATTAATAGAAATTGCAGCTCAGCTGCAATTAATCTTGAGTTTTGTTGATTGCACAAACCAGAGCAGAATACAGGCTCCCATGCAAACAGAAAATATTTGAAAATACAGCTGATGCTTATTATCTTCCCTGTGTTTGTAACCAGCCTGAAGTACGGCAGACACAGTTAGAGCCTATTTCTGGACTATTGGCAGGATGTTAGATGAGTACAGATTGTGTACAGAGACAGAACTGTTTTGGAAAGCATTTTCATTTTTCAGAACAGAAGTTGGACATACCTCATGAATTTTGCAAAGACAACAACGTTTAAGAATGAAGACTTGAGAGCATTTCAAAAATAAATATTTTTAGAAGCATACTTCCACATTTTTTGCATAAATTGAATTATGACTTTGCTTGTTCTGCGATTTATGCTGAACCTCAAGCACTATCTGAAGAGGTTTTTATTAAATTCAAAAACTATCAGGAATTTAAAATATTTCAAGCTTAATTTTCAGTGAAACTTGCATTCTAAATGTCTGTGAGCTCCCAGGTAGAGATGGGATTCAAACAACAGATTTAAAGGACTGGCCAACTTTTGTACAGATGAAGCAGAAGTGATGCATGAGAACAAGTCTGTATAGAAGTTTTTCTAAATTAGCAAATATCATTAATGACTTGAGATGACTAAAATGTGCATAAATTACATGTATTTCTTCAGAAAAATGGTTCAATATTATGTATTATACCCAAACAGATTCACTAATTATATCAGTAAATATTTTAATCAAATGGTTCCTAAGCCCTATTTTATACATACAAAGAGGAATTAACTTTTAAGTGACAAGCCATATTCAATGATTTAAATGACATGAAGTTCAAAGAAACTTTTCACAGTAAGATTCATTTGTACTGGTCTTACTTTCTTGTTCACAAATGTGATGTTGAAGTGAGAGAAAAGATTATGGCAATGTTACTACAGGAGCACTTTCCATCAAGTATGATTATTCAAAAAAAAAAAACAAACAGGTCAGCTGCATACTCCACTATATAATAAAAATAACAGTTAAATTATCTATTATCTGCTGCATAAATTCTGCTTAGTGTTAATTACATAATTATTTCATTATCATATGCGTTTTAAGAATTTTGAGACACAGCAATTTTTCAATTAGCACTCTAATTCGTTATTCTTAGAATGAATAATTATTAAAATGACAGTAAAACGCACTTGATATATCTGCATTTTGAAACCTACAAAGGGTACCATCTCTGTTTGTAAAACTGGGAGATGTGTTGACTAAACTTGCTGCTTCCTCAAAAGCGGTTTCGTGATAATTCCACATAAAGACCCGATCTGGGAATGAGCAACGAGTCCACAGTGGTTTCAGCCACTGAGTACAACAGTCATTTTTACAGTGTTGGCACTGCAGTGAAAGTGAGAAGAGAGGAACAAAGCTATCAGAGCAGTGTGTCGCCAAGTAGTAAAGGTTAAAAAAGAGCAAGAGGTGTGCTCCTGCAAAGCCACTGGGTGTTCAGTGCTGTGGGAAATCCAGCAGAACCAGATACATGTTAAAGGCAAGGGGCTGAAGTCATAGGGCAAACAAAGCTGTCCTTGTTTCAGAGACTGATTAGGGGGAATAAAGAACCAATTGCCTGCAACACATAAAAACTTAATGATTTGCCTTCTATTTAAGCAATAGTGCATAAAAAATGAGGTAAATATTCTTATGTGCTTTAAAGTGGGCGTAATAAATTCACAAACTATGCTTTCCCTGATGAAGATGGAAAAGGAAAGCATTACATCAACACTGCTGTGAATATACTTCCATCAATATTTCCAGAAATTTTATGTTCTTGAAGTAAAATAATACCATACAGTTGATCTTTGTAACTCTTCGCTTATGATCTGGATGAAAAGCTGTATTTCCCTACAGAACATCATATTTGCTTCTCTGGACCAACCAAATTTGTATGTGTGATTCCAAAAGAGGACAAAACACTAACTTGACCAGTGACGCTTAAGCATTCCACTCCTGGAAGTCTGTATCTGTGCATATGCTAGAAAATGCTCAAAAAAAGATATCCCTAATATATAATGCTGTATTTTAGATTTTAAAAAGTCTGGCTCCATCCCTTATGTTACATTTCTGTACGGAAGCATTTAATTCTAATGACACTTTGTTCATGAAAGTTACAGCAGAATCATAAAAGTTAGAGATTTATGAAATTAGTACATACAAATGAGTAGAACTGAACTTATAACCGGCCTATGGCTTCTTCCGTAAAAGAAAAGGAGAAAAATCAAATCCTTCATTAAGTTAAAAAAGCAACCTCCTCAGTAAGGCTTAAATAACATTCTCTGTACCAAAACAGGAACAGTTCTATCCCCGTGGGAAAGAAGTAGGACTAAGATAGGAACTACATGTTTCCCAGAAAGGCATATTCCTGAAACGACAAACATCAAAAGTGGCTTCCAGCATCAGTCTTCAAGTCCTGCTGATAGGCACAAACTCCACTCCAGGTCCCTTCCATCGTGACCTAAAAAAATTTCCTAAAAGCTATCATTATTTTTACATTTAATTTTGTATTACCATAGGTACATGGTTAATTCAAATGCTTCCTACCTTTCTTACCCCTGCCTGCTTTGTTGTTCATACAGCACCCACAGAAACTACAGTGGTATTTTAAAACACCAGCAACACAAACTCCATGACAGGCAGCTACCTACATTTGAAACACTTTCTTTTCAAAATTTCCTATTTCTGCATTTTGTTAAAAACAGACATGTCATTAATACCATGTGATTTCTGCAATCTATAAAGAGATGCCTCGATCTCTTCAGTGCCAAGACATACACACCCAATGAACCTTCAAGAAAGTTCCTGTGGAATAGTTACACCTACAACACTTTCACTAAATACTTTGATTACGATTTCTCATAGGGTTAAAATGATAATAGAAGTAAAAGCAAAATCAAGCTGATGCAACTTTTTATTTTCTGAAATAGCCTCATAATTTCCACCTTCAATGAAATAAAACCTATAATGGTGCTTTCTTGTTATTTTCACCAGATCACAGGAAAGGTGGTGCAAAATGGCCTCTGATGGACACTGGGTCCAACTCGGACTCAAAGTGAGATTCCTGCTAACACCAAATCAGGACAGCTGTGCCTTCATTGAGCAAAGTCTTGAAAACCTTCAGGGACAGAGGTCCTATGACTTCTCTGGGACACCTGTACCTGCTGCACTACCCTCCCAGTGGATACGTTGTCCCTCCTGTTTGACCTGAGACTTCCAAGCGACAATTCCTGGCCATTACTCTTTGTTCCAAGAGTTGTCACTCAAACTTCTGCAGTTTTTCAAGGAGTTGTAGAATAATATAACACCCTCTTAGCCAGACTGAACAATCCCAGCTCCCTCAGCCTCTCTTTGCCCATCATGTGCTGCAGGGTCCTGATTATCTTGATAGTCCTTGGCTGGGACCTTTCCAGTTCTTTAGCACCCCTCAAATTGTGAAGATCCAAACTGGGTGCAGTAGCTCAGGTGTGGACCCAATAATGCCACACAGATGGAAATCACTTCCCTTGATCTCTGAAATATGGTACAACACAGAACTGACAACTACCAGAAATTCCAGATTAGTTGGTATTTCCAAACCAGAGCCAATGAGTCACTTACTCTTTCTTCAATTCCCATCTATACATGGTATTGTATCATAAAATTTGATGACATACGATTTGTAGTATTTTTTACTCAAAAGAGATGAGCTCAACACTGACACATTTTTTTTTTCTGAAACCCTTCAAAAAACAAGGAGGGAGGTGCAGAATCTTACACACAGATACTTTTGTGAAAAGTAACTTGTGATTCACCACAGCCTCCCAATATCAAAAGTTAAAGATACTGTGTTGTGCAGCTTTACTCAGAACTAAACAAAGCCTTTCAAAAGAACTGCCCTGAAGAAATGATTTAAAAAATGCAATTAAGTAAATTAAATAAATAATAAAACAACCCTAAACCAACAAGGGTAAACAGTGTAAGGAAATAAGCAGAACAAGAGTAAGGTCTCAACTGGAAGAAAATCATTCACAATCTGAAAATATGTTGGGATCTGTGAGCCCTTTGCAGAAAACAAACAAACAAACAAAACCCAACAAAAACATCATGCCAACTTTCACATTTTCCTCAGTGAAATAATTTTGAATTCTTCTCCTAAAGTGGATGATCCATAACATTGTCAGTATTTATTCAATTATCTTGTCCCTCTCGGTGCCAGAAGTAGGCCAAGAACTATATTTAGAACACTGGCTACATTGTGCTCTTTGTCACAGATAAAAACATATTGCAGACAGTCTTCACAGCTTTCTTCCAGAAGAACCAGCTGGGGTTCTAAAGGAAACCCAAATCTTTCCTTATCAGCTTATCTATTCAGCTTCACAGTGCCTTGCATGCATACAAACCTATGTAGCAACACATATATAAACCTAATAAATAAAGTGTAGCCTATTAGAAGGTTGTAGAGATCCTGGTAATCACTTTCTTTGTGAGGACATTTCTATAGAAATGAGCTACAAGTAAGTGAATCTAATACACGTTGAATGCAATCTTGAAAAACAACTTCAAAGAGACATGCACTGTAAGCACAAAGCACTGTCCTTTAAATTGCTTTAGAAAACACTCAGCACCTTACAGGAAAGCAATCTGGCTCTAAAAAGAGTAAAATGAATAATGTGTATTGGCTTTTACTATGTAGTAAAAAACTGATCACTGTTCTCTTCCTGAAGAATGGTGCTTGCACTTAGAGATATTTGGTGTTAGAACAGCTAACTAAAAATCAGATATTCAAGCCTTGCAGAGAAAAATAAAAGAAAGAAAGAAAGAAAATGCACAGGATGAGAAGAGTGCAGCAAAGGAAATGGACAGTCAAACTAATTATGGTGTGAACTGTAACAAATTCAGAAAAAAGAAACATGTTTTCTACCCTTTTCTACATCAAAAGTTTGAGTATAACAACTTAGAGCTGTATTCGAAAATAAGTTTATTTACACTGATACATTTTTTAGACCCAGTGAGCCTACTACTACTATCTTCTGAGAGCATCAAGTACTCTTCCACATGGATTCTTTAAAATGTACAAAATAAACTCTTTTACGTCTAAAGATTTTCAGCCTTCACATTTTCCGTATCTCTGCGATATGAAAGCTAAGTGAACTGTAGTAGAATCTGTCAACATGTAAAATATCCAACATTAATCCAGGAGACCACGTGGCCACTTGCACAGTGACAAGGTGTCGATATACTTCATTAATATGGGTGAATTACAACACCACAGAGATTGATGACACACAATATGCAAGTCCAGGAATACTAATACATAAATCCAATAGAATTTAGCCTAGATTAGATTTGCTAGCTGTCAGGCATTGTTACCTAGCATTAATTCCCCCCCCCCCCATTATCAAACCACTGCAGAGATGCATGCAGACATAAAAAGCACTCAAGATGTCCCTGCCTATACATGCTATGAGTATTGAGCAGCCTTATGGAGAGAAAGCTATGCCAGATGAAAGTCTGTCTTCTGAGCTGGTGGCTGCTCCATCATATACCACAAATGCTCACAAGAGCACCAACATAAACACATTAGCCTAGGGAAGCTTTCAAGCTTGATTGTTTTTGTTACTGTGGTAAGGCAGATACTATTACTGTAAGACATCAGTATATATTTTTTAAATTATTTGTTCAGACTAGCAAATAGTGCCCAAAAGGCTCACAAGTTAAAGGAATCAAAAATTTAGATTAAACTGAGTTTTAAATTAACTCTTTTTAAGCACAGTACTGTTATGCTTAAGTTTTTCCCTACATAGTATTTAAACTGTAATGCCCCCCAGATTACATGTAGAGTGTTGCTAACACCACAGAAACATGTGGGTTGGAAAAAGACCCTCTGGAGGTCACCTAGTTCAAAACTCTTGGTCCAGGCAGACCAAAATAGCCCTGACAGCTCAGTGCCTCAGTTCTGAGCATCTCTGAGGATGTTCTCCACACTCTCCCTGTGCAATCAGCAGCAGATTTTTCTTTTCTTGTCCTTAATTGGCTTTTTCTCATGTTGCATCTTGTCCAGGTGCCCTCTTGTCCTTTCACTGTGTGCCTAGATGGAAGAGCTTGGCTCCATCTGCCCTATACACTCCCATTAAGTAGCTGAAGACAGCACTAAATCTCACCTCAGCTCCTCTTCTCAAGGCTGGACAAACCCAGTTCTCTCCGTCCACCTCTGCTGGACTCGTGCCAGTGCATCACTGCTTTTCCTGTGCTGGAGACACTGGGACTGCACACAGTGTTCCAGGTCTCACAAGGGATGAACAGAGAGAACAGTCTCTTCCTTGGGCTCGCTGGCTACACTTTTGCAATGCTCTACCACGCAGCTGGCTGTCTTTGCCACAAGAGTACACTCCTGACAAACATAAGGATGAAGTTCTTACCCATAAACATGCCACCCCACTGAGGTATTTGTGCAAAAGCACTCAAGAACAGAGATTTTTTAGATTTAATCATAAGTGTGGAGGCATGTTGGGCCCTTTACCTCTCAGCACTCTGAATGTATGTGAAATTAATGGAAGATTCTGACATCAGCTTCCTCACATGCAGAGGGTCCTGTGCTCACACTCCCGTGCCTCAAAGAAAGACTGCAGGTGGAAAGTTGGACAAAGATAACCTTCAAGACCAAACTGGTCTTGCAAAGGGAAAACTTCAAGATAAAAAGTGTTTCCAAGGATGGATCTTACCCTTCCATTACAGCTCACACTTTAATACAATTTAAAAATGCAGCTTCCTCCCAGGTAAGTTATCTAAGATTTAATTTATACAAGTACTACATCGTGGCTGCCCCCCAATGTTTAAGGAATGCCATATCAGAAATATACAAACAAATTAGAGAAAAAATAAATCTTTAAAATCCCCCTAGAACCTGGATAGAGGAGAGGTGCTAAAAAACCCCAAAACCAAACCAAACAAAAGGCATAAAGGAAAAACAAAGTAAAGAGTACAGAAGACGGAAAGAGTTTGTGAAAAAGAGGTTTAGATTCTTATATAGAGGTAACAACTTGCTCTACATTCACTTACACATTGGTGTGTCTGTGTGTCTTAATATTAAAATCTAATACAGAACAATTCAAAACCTTTAAAAAAAACCCCAAACAACAAGAAAAGCCACAACAACAATCCACAACCAAAACCACAAAATAAAACAAAACACTAAAACCAGAAGGCATTTGTGATCTGTTAATCTGCTACCTTGAATTGTAACTATAACAATGTAACACAAGTGCAATTGAAAAACACCCAAAATTTCTCAATATACTGCCAAACCTTTTCTTTAAAGCCAGGCAGATAATGCAAACCCTCAATTATCCTTTTTTCAGTCAATCTATTATTCCTGTTGGCTTCTATTTCCTTCCTGATGAGCCCCTGCTCTTTTGTCTGCGACTTCTCCCTTTCAGAAATTCCTTCATGGCTTCAAAAGGTTGAATTTTACTGTCATGGAGCAAGGAAGCAACATTCCACTAAAGGTAGAAACGTGTCCTAGCATCAGTAGTTAAAATGAGGCTCAGAAAAAGACTAGAATATTGACAGAACTTCTTTAAAAGATACCAAATAATTTTAGTGAAAATTCACTAGATGAAAATGCAGTGGTTGTGGTATAACCTGCCAAAACCATAATGCACCTAATCACAAGCTGAATATTATGGAGAACACAGCTTGTATTTTGTTGGAGGTCTAGAAATAAGAAACTAGCAATGGTATTATCAGATTTAAATTATAATCTTTGGTACAAAGTCTGAAGCAAGACCTGTGATTTACCTTGTAAATCAAACTAGTCATTAAGGCTTAAGATGCTGCTTGTTGTAACTGCCAGCAAAAGTCACTGACCCTTTCTGGCTGCTGAATTTGGGTTCATAAGGACTTAGATGGCAGAAGTGGAATTCCCCAAACATATTACTGTACAAAAGAATATGATCTCCAGCACACAACTGCTCACAGCAACTGTCAGTCAGCTGACAACTGTCCTCTCCATGTGGTGTAAATGAAGAACTTTTATGCACACAAAGTTGCATATTCATACACTGTGTTACCCTAAAATAGGAAATATTAGAGTTACAGCCTTTTATTTACATTGTGGCAGTTCTGCAGCATTGTTTTAAAATCATGAAATGTTTTAATTGTTTTAAAATGTGTCATGTTTAAAACCATGACATAGAAAAACTTACTTTTTTAATATAATTTCCACAAACTTGAATCACAAGTTTTCACCCATTTATAGCAAATTACTGGCTAAACTTAGACTAGTAAGAAGTTCTTACTTTGCTTCCTCTGTATGCTTTTTTTTGAACTCAGAACTATTTTTTATGAAATTCTTATTCTTAGAAAAAAAAATCCAAACAGAAATAGAAATGGCTTAGACCTAATTATCTTTCTGATATTTATTATCACCACAGAAGAGCTGTAGGAACTACTAAAGATTAGAAATGCATGCCCTAAAGTTACATCTGAGATACAAGACCTCGCTTTAAAACTTTCTACAAACTATAAAACAGGAAGGATCTTAAAGAGAGCAAACACAGAAAAGATTGGCAAATCGAAACCCCTGCCTGCTGGGAATTCACTTAGTTATTGGTGCTTACCTTCTGTGCTTAATCCAGGACTGGAAGTGAATTTTGCTACATCGACGATCTTCACGGCGAACTGCTGCCCTGTCTCCCTGTTGATGCATCTCCGCACGACGCTGAACGGACCCCTGCAACACACACCCAGAACACAGGGGTAAGTAAATCAGCCACTTATTTGTTGAGCTACAGTTCTTCAGTTCCAACATTCAAGAGTAGTATTTACACAGAATACACCTCTTGTCCTTGCCACCCATTAAATGTCAAATTAATAGCTTGACCTGCAGGCTAGTGTAAAAAACACCAAAGGAGTTTTGTATTTTCCTGTACTAAAGACATTCTCTTACCCTTCCACTTTGGAAAGGTTATGCTCTTAAGAACCTTATGTAATATACTGACATTACTATTAAATTTTAGAAATACTTTATTTTGATGCTTAATTCAAGTAGAGGGAAAAAACAGAGGTGAGAAACACATTCCTTCTTTCGGTCCTAAACTACAGTTTAGAAATTACTGTTTGAAACAACAGAAGGGATAATGGACAACGATAACAGTAACAGAATTGTTGAGTCACGCTGTGTGGGTTTATTTGTCTGTTTGTTTTACACAAACTAGGCTTATTTCAAGTTTATTTGACATCATTAGATATAAACAACCAGAATTACAATACTTCCCAATTCCACAAAAGCTTATAATTTTCTCACATCTGTGGCACTTAGACACTTATCTGTAACAATTTAGTTACAGATAAAGAGATTAAAATTAATTCAGAGAGATGTTAGTATTGCATTCGACTAATAAAAAGCTGGTTGTTTTTTCAAAATTGAAATTACATTTGCCAAAACATGTGTGAAAACCTTTTAAACTCCCCCCCCGCCCCATACTAATATGTATTTTTGGAAGCATCTTTTAATAGATGGTTTAAAGTTCTCCGTGCCTCGACACAAAATATGGAACCTTTATCCAATGTTAACAAGAAACAGTTCAATTGGATAATTACACTAGGTCAAGCTTTTAAACATGAAAAATGTTATGAAAACAGAATAGGATTGCTTCATGACTGCACTAGCTGTGGCAAATCAATCCTTTTTTACTGACATGTCAGTTCTAAAGAAATCTATTCCAAAGCCTTTTCGAAAAGATGTGAGGGAAAATTTGAGGATGGAAGGAGCCTTTGTTCAGAAGTTCATCTATTGAGTGAACATTCGCCTGCTGAGTGAAATAATAAATGCCATAATACAGCTGAAAAGACAAATTCTTCCATTTCAACAGTGAACCGGAAGTCAGTGGACACGTTTCTGAGCAGTGAGCTTGCAAAGCAACACAGTTCTCAAAATAAAAGGTACCCTGAGGAGGCAGAAGTGCCCCTCTGAGGGCACTTACAAACCTTTATAACTGGCTTTTAGTATTCCTTTAAATACCAGATGATTCAAAGTGTGTAATTCATCACACAACCAAACCTGTACTCACATGGCTAAAATCCAGTTTTTGCACTCTTTCAACAA
This sequence comes from Lophotriccus pileatus, assembly GCA_035583135.1. Taxonomy (NCBI): domain Eukaryota; kingdom Metazoa; phylum Chordata; class Aves; order Passeriformes; family Tyrannidae; genus Lophotriccus; species Lophotriccus pileatus. The sequence goes on from JAWWES010000001.1 coordinate 109,212,927, forward strand.
CATACTTGAAGACATTTCTTGAAATTATGGTCATTTCTGACACAGAAGATGAATACCAAAACTAGTCAATGTCTCCCAATGTAAATATTCACAACCAATGAAAATATTTATTAGCCAACTATTTACATGTGAATTACATTGATGTACTCAGACAGAACTAACTACACAAGAAAATGCATGTTTTTCTTTCTTCTTTCCTTGCTCCCAACACACAGTGAAATCCCCCATACTGATGGCTATTTCCTTTTCTGAATCCACACCCCACTATTATTCAGTATTTGGTCATTTACCAACAGTTACCACAGATATTTTTTAAGAGATGTTCAATTAAGCCTCTAATACATAAAAATCCACTTTCATCATTAAATGAAAAGGGCTCAGCTGGCTTCATTTGGCATTGGATGGATACAGCTATTGATTTCGTCTCGGGGGGGGGGGGGGGGCGG
>JAWWES010000001.1:109213382-109244186 GCA_035583135.1 Lophotriccus pileatus
AAAGCCCCCCCCCCCCCCCCCCCATTTTACAAAGTAATCTTCTATGGAAAAGTTACACTTTATATAGGTCAGTGCCAGCTTCTTATCCCAAGTTTCTCCTTCCTCTTTTAGCATCTGTCAAAGTCAAACTGCTTTAAAATAGTAGAAACACATTTAAATTATGGTAATTTAAAACATTTCAAAACCTAAATCACAGTTTTCAAATAACATCGGCAACAGTTGTTTTCATTTATAATTGCTATAAATTATGAGAAGCTAAATGTATTTAATTAAAATGATCCTTTTTTAAAAATTTTTTTTCCCCCCACACAAAGCCTCTCTGGAGACATTAAATAATGCTTTTAATGTATTCTGATACAGAATGGGAGATCAGTAGAGAGCAGAGATGCCTGACAAGACCATATCCTTACTTGTAGGTATTCCCTGCTTTCTGTTCATTCACACCAACTCTATGAATATAAGTCTTTCTTGCTGTTGGCTGAGCTACTTTTAGATTTCCTGGTATTGCCAAGTCTGGGCTGGAGAGCTTGCCCAGCCACCAGAGCGTGCGTACATGCTTTGAGCAGACAAGGAGAGAGAGCCGGAGGAATCACAAATCCAAAATGAGCCTACAAACTACAACTCCAAAGGATCAGATTTGTGCTCACTCCACCTTTCTCTCTTGCAACCATGCCTTGATTCCCCTTTTCATTATCTACTAACATTTTAGAACCCTAACTTCAATGATTTGCTTCCTGCACATTTAGCCTGGGACAAAAAAAAAAGTGTTTCTGCAACAGAGAGGGCACAGAGACATCCCTGTAGCCTCAGCTTTTATGGCCATATTGAAACTTCTCTACTCAGAACGAAGAATGTCAAAGACTTAAGTGAATGGTGCCATAAAGCACAGAAAACAAGAACTGAGGTTTGAACGAGAGGATCTTTAAGGTCCCTTCCAAACCAAACCATTCTGTGCTTCTACGAATTCAGTGATTCCCACAATTCTCATTCCATTCAAACAACACCCCAATTTAGGGTTTCACATAGAAATAGAAAGGTTTTCAAACACAACCTGAACATTCAGCTATTTACAAACCTCATATTTATGACTTTTTCAAAACCTTCTCTCTCATACTCAAGCTACAGACAGCCTCAAAATAGCGTAAGTTAGACAATACATTAGATGAATACAATCCATGACAATGACAGCACAACAAAACCTTGACTTTTCCAATTTTAGGTAATTTTAAAACACTCATAAGAGGTGCCTTCGTCAATTAAGCAGACACCATCACTTCCACATGCCAAGTAACACAAAGGAACTTTTAAATAAATTATGGTTGCAGTTACCTTCCTGACTTGTTCCCCACCTGCAATGGCACACAGCAAGTTTACAAATTAAGTTGTAACAGCCCACGGTGATACCGTATAACCTGAGCCAGAAAACAAAACTCCGTGTGCTTCCCAACACAGTAGTTTCAAACCTTATCTTGAAGTAACAGAAAATCTTTCAGGCCACCCTCAGTCTCAGCACTGAAATCACACTCTTCCCGGTGAGGAAAGGACTGCAACAGTTCATGTCTCAGATGAGAGAAGGAGCTGTTCAACAGTTGTGACTGTAATAGGGAAATGTGTCACTAAATGACAGTTACCAAAGCTCATTTTACCAACCCTGCAGCTCAAATTTTACAGATCTAAAGTACAAAGGTGACACCGACTGGGGAAGGAACAACTGTAACCCCAGACAGACATCATCAAAGCTGTTACAGATTGCTAAGACTACTTATTTATTTATTAAAACAGAGAAACTGAGTTGTTGTGTAATAAGACTTCATCTTCTAAGTCTCACAAACTGTAATTATAATGTCTTGTGCTTTATATTTCATTTCTCTCTGTGCTACCCTTAACAGACATACCTGCTGAGATACACAAATACTTGGTTTCAGACCCATCCTCCCCCCTTCACACGCCTGCAAACTCCTTCTCGGCACTCAGCATGCACACCACAGACTACAGTAACTCAAAATATGAGGCTCATTAAAACACATAAGCAGTAAGGACAGATGATTTTTTCACTGATATTTTGTCAACACTGGCAGCAGCACATTCCAACATCTGGAACACTCGGAGCTTCACCTGCGATATATGCCAAAACACAAAATGTATTTTCTTAAACTGAAGCTGGGAGGCATGATGGGTTTTGCTGCCTTCTGCAGATGGAAATCGAAGTGTTACCATACATTATTGATGAGGTTAGCAAGTACATATAGGCCATAAAAAGTGGATAAGAATGCTGAAGAGGAGTCTCATAACCAGTTTTTTTCCATGTTTCCAAAATTTCAAGTAAGCAGGGCAGGGCCTGATGTAACTTTAACCCTTGTGAAACTATTTTCTGGTGATAACTTCCCTGACTAACACAGAACAGTTAATCACAACTGGACACAAATTTGAAGCAAATCAATTATTAATTATTCTATCCTTCAGGAGAACAACACTTGAATTAGAATAAAATCCTAACAATATGAGACCATCAAAGCCTTTTTTATCATCTTCTTCACTTCAAATTATTTTACTTAGTGTATGTTATTGGTACTTGAAGGACATAGATCATAAACCAATATATTGCAAACTATTTTTTTATACTAAAATGTTGTTGGTTTATCTGATTGCTTTGCTTCTTTTCTCCTTTCCTCCAATCCCTGTTGCTGTGCAAGAATGTGTGACTGTGATTAAAATATGCCTTGTTGATTCCTAACAAGCACAAACACTTGGAACTACAGCCTGTTCCCTTCCCATGTCCCTCAATGAACAGAGCTGACCTGTGGGAATTAAGTTCCTATAAAGACACTTTCTGAACCTTTATGCTTCCAAGCCATAAAATTTGAGATTTGAGGTCATTTATATATCACATCACCAAGAATTTGCTCAACAGCTCAAGTGATTCTTAATTTCATGAAGCAAGGAACTGGATACAAAATGATGCCTTTTGTTTCTCAAATTCAGTTTCATTTAAGTTTAAAAAAAAGGTAAGAAACACAAGTTAAAAACTGTCAGAAAAAAAAAAACCCAACAAAATAGCAAACAACACCTCTTCCAATGAACAGTGCTCCTTTAAAAATGAGCTTCCATTTGGAGGTAAGAGGGCCATGATTCCTTTTCCTTCTTTAACAGGGCTTGCCTATTAAGAACTTGAAACATGCAACAAGGGTCTTGAAGTTCCCTTTATTGAACATTTAAATGAAAGATCAGTGTTCCCTAAAAGGGGTTATGTCAGTTTGTTGCAATAAGATACTATAGATGTATGCAGATAAAGGAAAGTAAGTGAAGACACAACCCAGATTTCTTTTAAATCTTTATTTAAAGGCTATGCATTTGCTTACCTAAGCAGCAGACAACAGTGTTTTGTACTAATGTGGTCAATACTTTCAAAACAGCTGTATTCAAATTGATGGAAATTACTGGAAAGAAAGCAATTTGCAACCACATTTAAAGAGATAGATCTTTTTCCCTCTTCAGTCATCCACACAATTTATAATATATACTTGTTCTCTAAGTTTCCCTTTAATTGAAGGGAACTGCTTTTGAAAATTAAGCATTCTCAAAATTAATTAAACCTGCAATTAGCTCTATATCAGCTCATTTTTACATGGAACTGCAGCTTAAAATAGTGACAGAACCTCTCTGTGAACTAGCACTTTGGATTAGAGGGCACTCACATTTAGAAAGCCATTACTAGCAATGTTGGGTAGACAGTTTTTGGTTTATTCTCAAAGGAAAATGTAAAATAATGCATTCTGATGACTGTGGCACAGAAGAACATTTGGGCTGAAGATCTGATACTTCTGTAGCAAATTCGATATCCCAGCACAAGCCACAAAACTGAGTTCCCAGGCAGGAATATTTCTACAAGTATTTTTCAACAGCTCCCATCTTTGAAACCAAGTCTGTGTTTTGACTTAGCTTGAGGATGAAACCTACAAAGAACAAAGCACTAGACAGCAGCTCATTGGATCTCATCCCAACATGAATACATACTTTCTAATACTAATCCAACATAAAAAGAAAGAATATAGACCACTGAATCTTAACTGTTTCTTTTTGTCCACAGGAAAACTACAGAAGGAGTAGCCACTCCAGTGCCTCTGAGGTGGAAACACTTCTCAAGAAAACCTTAGGGTATGCTTAGAATTCATGCAGCAAACTGAAAAACAGAATTACTTTCAATGTTCACATTTTCTGGTATAATTCAGAGGTTTGTTTACATGCTTTGTCACTACAAAAGCAAAACACAGGCAGAAAGAGATTTCTGCTATCCTCTCTCTCCTATCTCCAAGCTGCAAGGGGGATAAGCCATCCTTAACTGATCTGTAACCTACACAAACAGAAATGGTAGGTTTGTGGCCTGATTTTTCTTCTTGTCAAGTAAAAAATAAGAATGATTTTATCAGTCATTCTATATAGCTATCAAATCTCTTTGGCATCCATACACTATAAACAGATGCTGATATGTAAAAATATCTTTAATACATCTATAGTTTGTAAACAACTCTTCTTTTACACTGACTAGCTGGGCTACTGAGGGGATGGAAAAGGAAGAACACTAAGATAAGATGCTCACTAGATTCACTGTTCTATTACCACAGAGCAATTCAGACAATATTTTTATGTTCACATATACTACCACAACCCTTCATTTTCTGAATTCCATAATCATCTGTTAACATTGACCTTATCTTTGTAAATTTTCCCATTTTATTCACAGACTCACAGAAGAATTTTAAGCTGGAAGGCACCTCTGAAGGAACGTGTTTAAAGTTTATCAGAACATCTACTACCATGTTAATTTTTTAAAAAAGAAAACAGAAGAAACTACCTCACTCTCTGAAAACAACCATGTGCAAATAATCTCAGCACACAGACAGGCAGGCTCTGTTTTCAGTAATTATTGTGGTAATCAGTTCATGGTCTTAAAAGAATCGGTTCAAAAGCTGCAGCTGTAGCAGGTACAGTAAGAGTGACTTTACTTTGTCAAGACCTACCGGAATAAGATCCAACACTACCTGCCAGGTGCCTTTCCAAGGGCCTCACTTCCACAGGAAGGGCCACGTGGCACACACAGAAGATCACAACACAACATTTCAAGTCTGTGTTTGGATGACTCCGAAGCAGACGCAACAGCTACTGACACAGAACAGCTCCTCCAAGAGACTGTCCTCTGATCTCCCTTCATTTTGTAGTTTTCCAGTCTTTAAAGGTCACTTCCTAGAGAACAGTCAAGACCTCAAGTTCAAGTAACTCCTAGATACACTTTTTAAGGAGTTCAGGCTCTTGGCTCTATTGATTCCTTTCTTTAACTCAGTTCTTCCTTGTTAATGTTTCCAGCGACTCATTACTCATTTGCTTTTGCTGCAAGATTTGGACACTATTTTCACTTTCCTAAATCAGCACATAGGTCTAAAGTGCTATGATAGCAGCATCAGTCTTCAAGAAAGTGACTGATTATTTGTCCAGGTTCCAGACAAATGAAAGGAACCAAAAAATTAGTTTTAGGCATGTATGTGCTAAGCATACACAGGTAAATTACAAGACATTCTCTGATATGAGAGACAAACAATTACAAGGATCTCAGAAAATGGTAGTTTCTCAACAACACTTTCTGGAACAGTTTTTTAACTGCTGGTGAGAAACTGGTTTCATTTAAGATGAAACATCCTGCCCCCTCAGCAGTAAAGAACACAGGAAAGTTATATTACAAATATAACTCTCTCCTGTCCCGCTGGTATACCTTGGGGTAGATGAGAATCTACTTTTCATGCAAGAAGCGATTTTGGGCAGGTGAAGACTGGTCATCAAAGCACAGATACTACTTCTTGAACTGGGGAGGGGAGAAATAAGGAAAGCTTTGTCCGGTAATAAATTCCCCACTGTAAATACTGGAATAAAAGCATGGAACCAAAATCCCCAGAATTTTATTTTTACATTCAAACATTCTGTAATACTTCACAGGAAAAAAATCCCACACCAGTAGCTGAATCAAAGGCATCAGTTCAAGAGTATTCAAAAAAACTGATGCTGTTCTCTTAACAGACTCCTTTAATATCTGACAAAATCTTTTGCCTGTTTCTCTTCTTTGTGAAGAAAGACCTAGAAAGATCGGGAGGCAGTGAAGGGAATCTGGAAAAAAATTATAAAACTACTTTAAGTATGAAATCATTCAACAGTGAGAAGGAACACAGCAAGAATGAACAAATGTGTTAAAAAGGCACCTCTATCACAGTGATAAAGAAGAATATATTAAAAATAATAGCTCTGCCTCCAAAAGAATAGAGAGAGATTGTAGACCATCTTCAGGCTCATCAGCTATAGATGATGATCATTAGTTTTTTCCTGTTCAGAGAACTTTTTTTTCCTATTCATGTCCTAACACAGCCTTGTTCCACCTCAGGCCGTGGCTTCATGGCATTTTTTACATGAGTACTGCAAACCCCCCGAGCTACTGTGTTGTCCTTGGGCAAATTAAGGGAGAAACAAAAATTACTCAAAAAGGGGAAACAAAAACCACTCAAAACATTCCAGACAAACCAATTCTCCCTTCCCCCCCCCAGCCCAGTGTTACTTTTCACCCAGAGCAGGTGCTTGGTTTGGTTTAAAGCACGGCTACACCAAGAGCTGTGTCCAGACAGTCAAACCCAGGAACAGCCTGCTGGGACATGGGATGCCTCATCAGTGCTGTGCTAAAACCAAACCTTGACTCGGGTCACAATGTGGGCCCTGCACTAACACATCACCCCTGAACTCGTGCAAGGAGGCAAAGGAACTCATCTAACCAAGGAAGTCTAAGGTAAATCCACAGAGAGCTGGCTCATGACTCCACTGTGCATTTACCCTGCAACTACAAGTGCTTTCAATAACACAAAGCACACAGAGCAAATGAGTAAGAATGGGAATATGTCGGCCACCACTGTTGCCAAAAACTCCTTCATGAGACTGCACCCTCAGGTGAAGGTTGATGCATTAACCGCTCCTTGCGTCATTTCTCCCTCCTGCATTGTGGTTCTATTTTAAATTTCCACTTTATTAATGTCCATTTTATATCTATCAGTCCTGCTAACAAAATTGAGCTTACGCACTATTTCCTCTACTCTCTCTCACTCACAGATTTAGCCAAGCCTAACAAAATGCATTTTTTTTTTGTTATGATGGGCTCTCTCATTTCAGAATCTCTTCCCTGCATCTGTTTCAGTTTTAATTTTTCTTAACAAAAGCAGCCAGAACTGTGAGTAGAGCTCCAGATGAGGTCTTAGTAAGAGTTTGCACAATGTTAACGAGTCTTTCTTCTCTACTGGAAACACTGTACCTGGTACAATCCTGTACTTGCCTTCTCCACATGCACATCATAGAGCCCCTTCTACAGCTGCATTTTTCTGCCTAGTTGTTCCAACCTACTTGACTTAGTCTACCCCAAAGTTTGTTACTAGTTTTTCCATTCTCAAGTGGTGGATTTTTTTAAAAAGTTCAAAATTTCCACTACTAAAGTCCTTTCTGGATGATGTCCAGGTCCTCCTCTGCGTTATCCTCAAGTGATGCATCAAAAAAAGGACAGCTTAACCAGTGCAGTTCAATTTAGCTGTTTTTATTTATTTAAAATAACCTGACAGACAACTAACCCAAAACTGGCCAATGTCAAACCTTCATTTTTTTACTGCTTCCTCTCTGAATGCCCCTTTTTAATTTCTTCTTTAGTCAGTATGGAATACTTACATTCATCATCTTGTTATCTTTTTCTTAGTTTTAAAGAAACAAGCAACCCAAATGAGAGGAGTCAGAGGGAAGCACTGGAAGACCTGACTCATAGAAGGGGTTTTCTCATTGCTTGAAATAACTACCACTAGTTCAGCTGCCCCAACACCACTGCCTTGCAAAACTCAGAAGGTTCCTACAGGTTCATGACAATGGAGAAAGGTACATTTTACTTGCATTGGCCACTACACAAGTCGAGAAGAAACTGAACACTTTAATGGAAACAACATCATTTAAATATTGCTATTATGTCTGTGGTAACATATGACAGTTCCTCAAAATTGGAAATGTATCATCTTTATAGTGTAATAGATGTAAAAGGCTCCTCATATCCAACCAACAACAAAACTCCCATGTAAATTTGCTACCACTACAGTAGTTAAATCTCAAAATTTAAAGACAACAAACACACACATATACTAGGAATAGATACCTCCCACAAAGCCAATACCTGAATCTAAACAGAATTGATTCTGGTTATCAGTTCAATCATCCTGTATAGCTCAATATTTAATTTTTGCTTTAAAAGAAAGAAACAGAAAAACAACTCGTTTCAGTTTGGGTGTCACTTACAATCATTGTCTCACGGATATTTCTGTGTGCATACTCTTTGGAACCAACAAACAGAAGTTCCTCAGGCCAGAGAGAGACAAAATTTCCATGTGAAAAAGTTCTCCAGTGCAGCAGCACTGACTAGTAAAGCTGAATTATCCAAAGAATCCTGATCCAGACAGCTTCCTGTACTTCTCACAGGAGCGTGGCCTCTGAACTGCCCAACTTCAACATGTTAGGAAAATGAAAAGTATCCTGAAAAGAAAGTCTGCCTCGTCTGTTTCAAAAGGAGGCAGCTTAGTTTAAATTTCGTAAGTTGTCATCAAAATCATGTATGAAATAAAAGAGAACATAAATACTTGGGTTTTTCTTTTAAAGGTGTTGGAGGACTTCCAATATTTCAGAAATTGAATTTATGACCCACATCATCAGCCTTTAGGGTTATTCATAACATTTTAAATTACAGAAGGATTATGGGACTTATTAAGAACATTCAGCCGAACATGGGAAAAAAGTTTCTGGTTATGATATTTATAGAAGGTTGTTGAATTCACTTTCCAGAGGAGAAATGAATCAATTCTGACCTCTTGGAATCTGAAGCTTTCAACAATGTACTGAAATGAAAAATCTGTCACAGGTGAGAAAACTCAGTTTCTCTCCTCTATCTGGATCTCTTAGGTTTCTGAACAGTAGTTCCTTGTATTTTTACATATTTAATGCATATGAACAACTGATCAAAATCAGGGTATATTTTTTTTCTTAATTTTTCAAGTACAGATTGCATTTCAACAGTCTAGATATCTCTATGAGAGGAACATTAATCTTTATCATTTGTACTAGTTCAGCCTTTCTCTACACTTGAAATAATTTCTTGTAGTTTACTTAGAAATATCATCTCTCTTCCTAATTTCAAAACTTAAACTAAAACTATTCTACAGTTCTACAGTTCTTGGAAGAAGCTAATGCAGCTACTAGAAAAACCTTTAAAACTAGGAAGAACTATTCACCTAACTAAATTATGGATGGTCTACTGTTCTCTAACTATAGTAGGAAAATTAACCACCGTTGTACGTAAGAGTAACAAATACCCCTCCAAGAATTTAAATCAACTTCCTATAAAACACCTGTTCACGAATTTTAAACTCAGCTCTTCTCTCCAAGTGTTCATATAAAGTTTAAAGTCTCTCCTTAGCAAGATCCTGTCATTACAAAGACTCAACCATATAAAATACCTCACATTAGCAGCGGGACAATTATTCCTATATGAACTATAACCCCCTACATGACCATTATTAATGCACATGCAGCTTAATGATCATTTCACAATTTCTCTGTTGAAAAAAGCCACATTTTCTAATGGATAACCATTTAATAGAACTGTTAATAACCTGAAACTAAATGCAAAGCCTTTACTTCAAAGCCACATATAATATTTTTTTTTCTTTTTTTCCCATTACAAAAGGAAAAGCTGCCTGGATCAATTTCCCAGTGAGCTCCAAGACACAGCTGTACTGAAGTTTGTGCCAGTACCACCGTGAGGATGGCACAGGGGTGCCAGCAACCTGCCAGGAAAGGACAAGGGTTTTAGAACTGCTTTTTTAAAAAGACCAAACAACAAATTACTCCTGGAAATATGAAATTAGCAGGACCCAAAGCACTGGCCGTGTACGACCACATAAGGTACACACACTGAAAGATCCCACACTCTTGCAAGTGATTATTTGACCTTTGGGACATGGACAAAAATAGGAAGCTGAATCCATGGTCCAGGTCAGGAACAGCATCTGACATTTCACCAGTTTCCAGCTGCCCTTTATTTATTTTCTTCAAGGTCTGACCAGTGAAATGAGAAATGAGGCAGCCGAGCAACACCTTGGGTCCAAGGGTAGATTTCAGTTGGTTTCCTTACATATTCTCACACCAACCAGCAAAAAGTCAAAGTATTCTTTCAGTCATGTCACTTCAAATTCAAATCAAAGTAAAAGTGATTTCACCTGAAGTGGAAAATGCTGCAGTTCCTCACTTGGACCACAGAATCAAATTCCTCCCCTAAATTACTGTCTCATAGCACCAAACCACCTGTGCACTGATGTTCTTAAATTAAAAAAAAAAAATATCCAGTGACACAGGTAGAAGTCCTGAAGAAGAATTAGGAGACTGTTCAGTAAAGAAACTCGCTGCTGCATATTTAAGTGGTTCCCAAGTGTAGCTCATTTGGCTGCCACAAGCAGCTGGTGGCAGCTGGTGCTGCTGCTGTCACTAGAAAGGAGCCCAGCAGCAGAAATGCAGCTTCCAGATTTGTTCTAGGCTACACACACCTGAGTAAGCACAGCTCCACACCAACCTCCCTGGCAGTACGAAGGTAACTACAGGGAATTCATTTACTCCTCTGGTTCGAATGGTGGCACGTTCTCAGAGCTACGAAGAATCACAAGTATTCAAACAATAGGGTTACAAATTTGAACAAAACTAGGATTTTAAACTGCTCATTGCTTTAGGACTAAATGTATGTACAAGTGCTGTGAAACCCTACCATAGCACCCTCCTGCTTTTGCTAGAAATTTCATAGTGAATTCAAGTCTAACTATATTTTTAGATGAATTGAAGGCTGTACAAAACAGAACCAGAAGTTAACTGCTAAGAAAGGCAACATTTAGGGAAAAAAGTGAATGAGGAGAAAAGAACTGGCAGTTGAGGATAGGGGAGAGGGAAATGGGAAGAAGAAATCAAATTATCATACTATTTTTTCTTTATTACGCTTCCCTAGTCAAAACAATTTACAGACAGAGAAGAAGAGAAAGACAAGTGCTATAGCCTGCAGAGAATACAGAGTACTGCTCAACCACAGAATGCAACTGCCTGTTGACAGGGTTTCCAAATAACTGTACAACACTACTTGTAAAGATATAAAAATATAAATACCCAACACCCAATACTTTGGGTGAAACATCTACAAGCGAAAACCAAAACCCAGCCAAGACCAATCTCTAATGAAAGCTTATGATGGTACTTATTCCCTTCAGACACCGATCCAGTGTTTTTTTGAGTCACACTAACCAGGCAACTGGTTATACAGCTGAAGTTGGCAGCAAAGATTTATTTTGTTTTCTCTGGGCATCCAGTTTTATGTCTACCAGTATCCCCAAATCCCAAATCTCTTTCCCTCCAGCAAATCAACTGCCCCACTCAGCTCAGTGCCATCTACAAACCAGCTGAGGGTGAACTGAGTCCCACTGTCCATGTAATTGGTGACAATAACAAATATTACTGCCCTGTGGAGGGACATCACTGGTTACTGGTTTTCACTTAAGAGTTGGAAACTACAGGCTGTAACTCTTTGGATAAAGCCATCCAGCCAATTTCTTACCCATCTAACAGTCCAGCTGTCAACACCACAGCTCTCCAATTTCGAGGCAGGAATGTTGTGGGAGACCGTACCAAAGATGTTACAGGAGTCCAGGAGATGCCATGAGTAGCTCCTCCTTTGTCTGCTGATGCAGCCACTCCATCAGGAAGGCCATAGTCAGGAACAACTTGCCCTTGGGAAGGACATGTTGGCTGTCTCCAATCATCTCCCTGCCTTCCATATGATTTGACATGTCCTCCAGGAGGTCTTATTCCATGAAGCAGGTGAGGTCTTTTTCTAAGAAGTGGAAGAACCGTCATGTTCACAGGCCCTGCTCCTCATGGTGGTCTTTAAACCCCCCAATACCTGCTGGAGAGACTAATCCAGGAGGCTTCTGGGGTATACTGATGGTAAATTCCTGACACATGGTTGAAGAACAGATGAGGAGAGGTGGTCTGTTAAAACCTCACACTTAGAAATGGGAAAGGACTCAAACATCAGGGGCAGCCCTTGCTGCACGACCATGAGACGGTAGAATTCAGGATCCCAGAAGGAAGGAGCAAGGCAAAAAGTGGTATCACACCCCTAGACTTTAGCACAGAAAAGCACAGAAATTAGAGCAGGAGAGATACCTCTTGTAGTTTACTAGCACACCTGGCTAGGCATAAAAAAAAAAAAAATCAAAGAACGATTGCAAATGCAGAGCAGCAAAGGAAAAAACTGATGTCAGAAAGTAGCTTTGACATCTTGCAACACCAGAATTAAAAGGGAATTTTAATCAGGCTGCTTTGTATTTAGTCATTTAGATACAAAATCTACTTATTCAGGTAACTGTTAGAATGTTCTGCTCCTAACTCATCTGTATGTTTTAGGTTCCAACTTACTTCAGTATCTGTGTCATCCCCATATAAACTCCCACAAATTACAGCTTTACTAGAAGCTCAGCAATGCCCCTGAAGACAGAAACTTTATTGGCTGATAGGACTAAAGTAAGTTTCTCATTAAAAAGAATATGTGGCAATATATTTAAAGCAGTGGTTACTGCATACCACGAGAAATTCCAAATTTTTAGTTTGATCCACTCTTGCATAAAGTGCATATAAAAAGTTTGAGGTGTTGATTTTCATTACCTTAAAGTTATGTATTTTAATGATTGTAGCACAAAAACATCCCATGTAATGGGCCAACAACGAGGCAACCCCTCAATAATTAAAGACCTGATATTAAATTTGATAGTGATCAGAAGCATTTATCAACAATCCAGTTGCTGATCAGACAACAAATTAAGCCATCGTTTAAAAGTTATAAACGAGCAAAATTCATCAGAGACAGAGTTTGTTAAAAGACAGAGAAATGCTCATGTCTGTGAAGCACCTTAAATTTAACTTCACAGAACAGCAGAAAAACAATGCAGCACCACTGACGTTGATGCCTCTTGTCAGCTGATAAAACCTCTTTCATTAGCTGTCCTACGTTTAGCTCTTGCTAAAAGAGTAACACTAACACATGAGCTAAAATCTGCACATTCGTACAAACAGAAAATACAAGGATAGACATTTTTTCTGTTTCTTGAATTTTTGGTTAGAATGCGCAGTTATGTCCCATCTCCTCTGTTTCCCTATCCATCTTTCCCATCTATTGACAAAGGTTTAACTTCAGATCACAATCTTACAACAGACAGTCCTACACAAATATTTTAATCAATATTTTTATGTTATGCAACAGATCTTTATCTGGAAACATCAGGCTCTGAATCTGAGTTACAAGAAAATTCCACTACAGAGAGCAGAAGTGAAACAGCAGGACACATTTAATATACAGACTATTTCCAAAAGTTGAGTTACTGAAATCCACAGGCATGATTTAACCAAAATAAAGGAAAAAAGAAAATTATCTGAGTACCACAGAAATCTCAGTGCCAAAGTTCTCACAGAAAAGATGTGCTACAGGCTTTGAAAATCAGTTTTGTTTCTATGTTGAAAGCATGTATATTTACAAGAGCACACTGCAGGTGTGCAATGATCTGGCAGTCACATCCCCTCCCCCCTGACATCAAACCTTCGATATCAGCTACAGAAGGAAATCACAGGGGACAGTCCTTCACCTCTTGGCTCTTTAGGAGGTGTGAGTGAAATGCAGAGCTACAGCACCTTGCTATCTACCAACATGATATAGGAGAAACACCCCCCTTTCTTTTTTTTTATAATTTCTCTAAAAGACCCCAAACATTTTAAAAACCACATCATAATCTGCCTAAATTAAGTTTCCAGTTGCTCTGTTGAAGAAAAATAAAACCAGTTTGGGAGGAGAAAAGAGCAGTTTATGGAGTTTTCATTCAGAGTTTAAACAGTCCTGTAATACCAAAGAAAAAGCTCCTGTGCTCTCATGTGCACTGAGAAAGACACAGGGATATGGGATACAAACAAATTTACCAATAGAGAAAATACAAATGGATGATCCTTTCCTCAAAGCATTCAGCTGTTTGCAAAAAGTTATGCTGAAAGTTATGGAAACAAACAGAGCTGCCAATACAGAACAGGTTAGAAGCTGCTCAGACCCCCTTCATATTAGAACTTTGTAGAAAGCTCTTAATATTATTCTTCTCTCTGTGGTCATGAAGCTGGAGAGAAACATGACACTTCTTCTGTTATCTGCCTTGCAGCACTCAAAACTACCATATTCTATAGAAAACTTCAGAATAAAGCTCCCTCAGTAAACGACTGATAATGTCTTCTCAATGAAGGCACTTCTATTACAAGAGCTACAGTTTCAGTATATGCTCTTTCCCATCTTTTTTCCTGCACATTTGTATCACAACAAAAAAAATTCTCCATAAAAGCTAAACACTAAAAAAAAAGGTGAAAATTGGAAAAAAACCCAGTGACAGGTTATGAAATACAGTTCCTGGAAATGCATTATTTTCCAGTGCATTTTAAGCTGCCTGAATGCCTTACATGGAACATCTTCCTTTGCACCTCAAGATCAACACAGGCCACACCAAAGTGTATGAGCATTCTGTAGCTGAATGACAGGGCTAAATAGTCTTCCCCATTCAATAAAAGGCACATTAACAGTCACACTGCATCTGAACAGAAGTCTTTCAAGACTGGCTGCTTTCCCAGCAACCTTCCCTCCCAAGAGCAGCCAGAGAGCAGGTTTGCATCAAAATAACAAACGGAAAACAAACTTACTGGGGGAAAAAAAAAGGTATAACCATTTTAACACATGTCTTACAGTAATTTAGAAGTAATATAGGTACCATATTTATTCTTGCAGCACAAGCAGACAGCTTTCCATGCTAGACAAGTATGCACCTCCTTTATGCACAGATTATTTTGGCCAGGCTTCAACGACTCTTTCCTGTGCTCTGCTGCATCTCTGGAACTTTTACAAGAGCAGAAAAGCTGGGGAGATGCCAAAAGTGACTCCAGCTGCCACCTGGACCAGGGCCTGATGCTTGCCATAAGATGAACTATTACACAGGTAGACACCAAATGAGGAAATCCTGCCCTTCCAGGCCCACACCTCTGCCAGGTTCTTCCCATTAGCATTGGCACTTGTGTGGCCACAGGCGTGAGACAGGTAAAAAAACCCATCTCAAAGAACTGGGCTTAGATGAGTTGGTTCTTGGTTCTCTTCTGCTCACTGGAAGGATGACCTCTTTCAGAAACAGATGTTACTTCAATCAGCTCGAAACAAAGAAAGGAGAGCATAATTTGAGTGCTTGCCAATGTTAAAGGACAAAAGATTGTTAGCAGAATCAGAGAGGTCTTAAAAACATTTCAAGAGTCTCATTTACAAAGTAAGTTTGGCTTCTCTTTTATCCTGACACTCTTCTATTTTACACAAATTAAAATGACACTAAGATTACTCCAGTCAGAAACTTAATTATGAAAGTAAAGATCTCACTCATATGAAAGCAAAATTCATGTTCCATGACTTTTCTGTCTAAAGCTAATTCGCTTTTGCATAAAGTTTAGATGCGAAGAATTAACCCATCATTCAAAAATACTAAAATTAGTTGAGAATCACGCAATAGAAAACGCTGAAACAAAACCTTTTTGCTCTTCCTATAAGCAGCTATTAAAATAGTCATGAAATGTTAATGCTTTAGTAAGCAATCAGATGATCATTTCAAAAAGCTCTCCAAAACATGTATTTCATTCTCAATTAGATCACCCGCACTGCACGTCTGCAATTATGCCAGTTCAGAGGTTATTTTAGGCTTAACACCTACCTGAAAAAAATTTTGCAAGTCACAAGCCAAACAGAAAATAATTTTAAGTGAGTAGTATTTGGCAAGTCCTGTGATATATATCACTAAAACATGTTCCTTAGCTTTTAGAAGGGAAGCAACTATTTAAAACAATCCACTGTTACTTTCCACAAATTTCAGACCACCTGCATTTTCTACATTTGTTTCCATGTTTGTTTTTTCACCATAAAGTGCATTTCCCAGGTTGGAAGGCACCTCTGGAGGTCATCTGGCCTAAGCCCCTGCTCCAGCAGGGCCACCCAGAGCAGTTGCCCAGGACCATGTCCAGGTGGCTTTTGAATATCTCCAACAATCAAGAATCCATGATCTCCCTGGGTAACATGTGCCAATCTTGGGAATTCTCTTTGTACCCTCCCTTCAGGTATCTGTAAACATAAATGAGATCCCTCCCGAGCCTTCCCTTCTCCAGGATAAACAGTCCCAGCATTACAGTAACACCACAATATTTATACAACAGAATGCACCATACATTAAACCACAGTGTTTTGTTCTGCTACTACAGGACAACCCAACCCCACATTAAGTTATCTCTTCACATCTCTGTTGACATCACTCGATGAGGTTTGTATAAGCCTTGACACACACATCACAGCCAACATCTGGGATGTCAAAAACCAAAAGCTGTTTGTCAAAAATCTTTTCCAGATGGGAAAACTCCTCGGTAAAAGTTATCATATTTATGTCCATCAAGATAAAACTTGGTAAAAAGAACAGAATTCTGTAGTCTTTTTTTGACACCCAGCCTGGCTGCACAGGATGGTGCACTGAGCTAATGATGCAAAGTCCAAAATTCCAGCAAAAGTAGAGTCAGTTTGAAAGTTCTTCCTTGAAATGATAAAAGCACACAGGAGTAGTTTCAAAGGTGTTTATATAAGAGATGACAAATTTCTGCATTCTCAGGTGCACCTTCACTCCCAGTTGGGCGTAACAGACCCATCCCAGGTGGGGCCTCATAAACCAGAAGTACAAGGCACTGCAGCTGAGCCAATAACTATCACCAGACCAATCTGTAAGGCACCAGCAACACCCCTGACTTTGGGATGCACTGTCCCACTGTTTCCCACAGCCAAATAAAGCTCTCTTAACTTCAGATCTGGCCTTCAGCACATCAGCTGGCTTACTCTGGCTTAAATGCTGTCTGTTTGCTGCCTGGCTTTTGCCCACACCACACTTCAGGAGTTAGAGGCAGCCAACCCACAGAGCAGCACAGCCCTGCAACCTGCCCACTGCCCCACAGAGGACCTGGAGCACAGAGGCATTGCCTTTAAGCCAGCCTGTGTATGCTGAATGCCCCCCAAAGCAAACACAACCCCTAAACCCAGTTTCACTTCAATAAGAAATCACACTCTGGTAGTGAAACACAGGACAGAGGTTTGTCTTTAAGTGAAGGGCAAACTCTCTACAAACAAAGCATTAATTATTAAAGTTTTACTTTTGTTTTTCTGGTTTGAAACATGACCAAACTGATAAGGTCTAAATCTGTCAGAGCTAACCAGTCAAACCCACGTGCTTTCCCTCTTTGGAAGGCAGAGCTACACTGAAGGTCATCCTGAAAGAAACAGGTTATCCCTTCCCTTTCCTACAAACTTTGGAGTAGCAATAGCTTCCTATCTTTAAATGGTAGTTGTCAGATACCTAAAGCAATACAACCACTACCCAACCCAGCATCCCTCTTAGTTTATTACACTGCAAACACATGATCTAGAATGTTTCAGTAAATCAATTTGTATCAAAACTTTGATACCACATGTATCTGGAAAGAAAGACAACATCAGAGATAAAATTCACTAGGACACTTAAAGATGAAGAGAGAATCATTTAGGTTGAAAAAGACTGCTAAGGCCATCAAGTCTAATCATTAACCTAGCACTGCCAACTCCACCACTAAACCATGTCCCCCAGTGCCAAAACTACACATCTTTTAAATATCTCCAGGAATGGTGACTCCAGCACTTCCCTGGGCAGCCCATTCCAATGCTTGACAACCCTCTGGGTGAAGAAATGTTTCCTAATATCCAATCTAACCCTTCCCTGGCACAACTTGAGGCCACTTCCTCTTCTCCTGTCACTTGTTATCTTGGGAGAAGAGACCGACCCCCACCTGGCTACACTCTCCTTTTGGGCAGTTTTAGAGGGCAGTCAGGTCTCCCCTGAGCCTCCTCTTCTCCAGGCTGAACATTCCCAGTTCCCTCAACTGTTCCTCACAGGACTTGTGCTCCGGACCCTTCCCCAGCTTCACTGCCCTTCGCAGTAGTTGGAGAGCATTATGTTCACCTTCAGAGCCCATTATTCAGTTTGGTTTAATACAAAACTAATTCAGTTCACACACTCTGAGATCACTCTGCCATATGAAACGCAGCAAAGCACATTAAGGTTGGACGATCAAGAGACTTAATTCAAAAGAGCATTGAGGAAAAACCACCAATCGAGACACACCCATACTGCAGGTCTGCTGATTTAAAAAATATTTTTCTGTTACAAAGAAATCTAAAACTTACATTAGTAATTCTGAAAAATACGTCACCTACTTCAAAACAACCTACACTGCAGAAAAGCATTAAGAGTGTTATATCTTCCTTGCACATTAGTTCTATGCTCATTTTCATGTGGTAAATTCTGAAGTGTTTAAAAATGTTTTGACCAAGTCCAGAGAAGCAGTATGGCTCTCACAGTTCTGATAAATCCCCTTGTTAATACCCATCCTCTTCTTTCAAACGCCATTAAGAGTTAAATTATTATATATATGTATATATATATATATATATATATATATATGTGATTGGGAAACATGAAGTCATACAATGGTGAGACAGACATCTGGAAAAAATCCAGTAACAAAAAAAAAAAAAAAAATCAGACAGATGAAGAATTTTAACAAATATGAAGCACTTAAATGTTTCCCTCTGAAGAATTATTGTAAGTGAGAGTTCAATAAGCTCTTTCTCAAATTTATTTACATCGCCTAATTCATCTCTTGATTTTGTTTTTGGTTTGTTGTTTTTTTTTTTTTTTTTTCCACAAAATTCACAAGGGGAACACTAAATTAACTTTGTTGTTTAAGTGCTTTGGCAGCAATCTTCTAAAGATGCTCTATTAGGAGATGCACCATGTAATCTATGGGCAGAAATAGTTACATTCCTTTTCAGATCTCCACTATTAGACCTCAAGAGACCGTATCTGGTTTTCTGTACTCCAACTTTTGTACAGTACTTCAGGTCTTCTATTATTTGACTTTTTTATTTTTAATTGACTCTGGCTGTCTCTTCACCTCCTCTCCCTGTAATCACACCAAGTTGCAGTTTACACCAGTTGGGAAAACAATATTTATATTTTTTTTGGAAATATAATAACTTTTCACATTCAAATATAACAAGTTAGAAACTGATCTCTGAACTTGCTGAACAGCCAAGTAAGAGGAAAGCAAAGACTCACTCCCTGACTTTTTGTCAAGAACACCATCTAGCTCAGATATACATTGCTCACAGATAAGAAGCTCTACACAGGTTTGGCTTTTTTGAGAGGCAGGGGCAGCAATCAAAAACTAAGCTGTGGAGAGAGTTACCAACTCTGCAGTTTAAACATTTGGATTTTGTATTTGAACTTATTTACTAACTTATTTTAGGATCACAGGTAATGCTCTGAAGCATAATATATACAGTTGGAGCATCTAGAGGGTAAGATGCATGCAAGTTGTATGGAATATATCCACATTCACTACAGCAGTGTTAAAAAAAATAGATATTTTAAGAATATTACTTTTACTGGCTCACATTCTCACTGATAATTAATAGTGGCACTATGTTGGTAACTACTGTGGGTTAACACAGCAAGTAGCTAAACGCCACAAAGCCACTCACTCCCCACCCCACAGTGGGGTGGAAGAGAGAACTGGGGGGGAAAAAGTGAAGTTGTGGGTTGATATCAAGACATTTTAATAGGAGAGAAACTTAAGAGAATAAATAAATAAATAAAACCAACAACAATAATATACAAAACAAGTGATGCACAATGCAATTGCTCAGCACCCTGCTGAGTGACACGCAGCCAGTCCCCAAGCAGTGGCCCCTGCCAGCTTCTCCCCTAGTTTATACACTGACCATGACACCACATGGTCTGGGCTACCCCTGTGGTCAGGAGGGCTCAGCTGTCCCAGCTGTGTCCCCTCCCAGCTCCTTGGGCATCCCCAGCCTCCTCGCTGGTGATGGAGGGTGAGGAGTAGAAAAGGGATGGACTCTGTGTAAGTGCTGCTCAGCAACAACTGAAAACCCCATGTGTGATCAACATTCTAAATTATAACCATTGCACTAGGGAGAAAGTACCAGCTACTAGAAAGAAAATTAGCTCTAACCCAGGTGAAACCAGGCAGCAATCTATACAGAAAAAAAGTTTTCAAAAAATGAAAACTGATCAAAAAATGACACTTTAAAAAGTTAGTGGAATTTGTTTACCTGGGCGCTACATGAGTTTGTAGAAGTTTTGGTCCCAGGCATTGCTGTTCAGTTTACAGACTTAATCTGCTTCCCCCCCCTCAGTCCACATCAAGACTGATGTAAGAATCTCCTAACAAAAAAGATACTTCAGCTAGGATGCAACTTCAATGCATTGTGCAAAACTAACAAAATCAGCATATAACTCATTCTGTTCTTCAGTTTGAAAAGTCAGGCTCAGAAGCAAACAGCAAGCTGCTGTAACCAGGGCTCGGTACAAAACCAAGGGATTGCACTGAATGCTTGATCAGCTTTGTACTGCAGAGCTGTGGACAGATAACACTAGTCACAGAATAACGGTAGGTGTTGGAAATCAAAAACACGGTCCTGTTTTGCTAATAAAATTCATTAGCCAAGTTTACCAAATACAACATTTTCTCAACTTATTCATAAACTCAAGTACCAGTTGGGCACAGTTTTTATTTAAAAAAATGCAACTCACTGAAAAAAAATTTTATAATGGAAATGTCAACCGTAAGTTATCTTCAAACAGCCTTGAGAGATATGATATTTACTTCTTTGTATTTAGAAAAGACAACACAGAATTCTATTTGAACAAGGTGTAACTCAATTTACCCAAAGAATCTGGACTGCAGGAGTGAAGAAAGCCATAATCCAGAAACAGTGAAATCTATTGAATGTCTGTATATCTGAATTATACTCTTACTGCTTACCTGAGTGATAGACTAAGTGTTACCAATGTTATAGAAATTAAGCAGATACTTCCAGCAACAGTGTAACATGCCTAGGCCACAACAGCTATGGAAGAATAGTGTCTGTAGGAAGAAGTTACTGAGTTCTACTCGAACAGGTTTAAAAACCATCCAGACAATACTTCCTCTAATGAGTCCTGACAGCAGAGTTTAATGTAACTCTAATCCCATAACAACTAGCATTTTACTGATTGCACTCCATTTCTGTTAGAATATTTTAGCATGAACAAGCAGTTGTTTTAACAATATTCAACTCCCAAAACACACACGAAGTCCAAGGCCAAAACGCTTGTTCCAACTAGTAAAAATTCCAGGCAACCAGTAGTTTTGTGTCAGGAACAGAGTTAAGTAGCTCTCATTAACTCCCAGAATTTCACAGACAGGAATGATTACATTAAACAACACAAAGAGGGGCACTCTCTCCTCTGGTCCAGTTTGAACCATCTGTCAGTGACATGGACGTGCTAAAAAAGCTACACACAAAAGAGGAGTTCAGACAACCATAGTCTGCGTATCTAACAAAGAAAAAAAGATGCTACACTCAACAGTCACAGCAAAATAAAGCCCCTTGCAGAGCAATGTATTTTCATTTGAGACACATTTGAGACACATTCAAAACTAAATACATAGAACTAAGTTCTACACATATTCCTTATGGTCACCTAATTCAATTAATGTTATTCATTACTTGAATCACTGCAGAGCTTCTGTACACACGGAACGTGGCTCTTCAACACAAAATGTGGACTAGTTTGTTGAGGTTGTATGTTGTGTTCGTGAGGTTTTGTTTTGTTGTGGGATTTTTGGTTTGGTTTGGTTTTCGTGGGGTGTTTTTGTTTCGTTTCAGGGTGTTTTTTAAATTGATTTTGTTTGATTGCTTCTAAACAGACAAACATTTAGGTCACAGTTTGTGCACAGGAGTATTATAAAAACACTTTTAACTGTGCCTTTAGAAAAGCCTTTTAGTATTACTTTGAGATATATTTTAGTCATTAAAGTTGATGTATGGAGATCAATTTAGGATAATATACAGTACTACCACAGCAATTTTTACAGATTGCAGTAAGGTTACCTGGAGAACGTAAAGGAATTCCACAGGCACTTTAATGACTGGGAGCTGTTTGGTACGTATTCACATCTACTTTCATGCAGTAAAAGTATCACAAGCCATGCTTTGGTTTGGAACAGAAAGATTAACAGAACCATAAGGAATATAAGTAAAAACAGTTAGAGAAAAATCTATAAAGAAGAAAAGAATTCAGAGTTAAGGAAGTTGTTTGGGAAGTCGTCACTGTGTCTAACTTACACCATTGTGCTTGCAATCAAAAGCAGTAGCACTGTTGGTTTATATTAAAGAATCACTGCTCACTGGTGGTTGAATTGGGAACTATTTCATTTGTTTTCACTTAATTGAAAACGGTCTCCTCATTCATAAGTAGCATCTGCTCAGGCCGCAACCTTGGGTTTTGAGAACCTTAAACACAAGAAACAAAACCACTCAAATTACTGTTCAAGGACTGCCTTATAAAGCTTTACCACAAGCAGGAAACACCCACTTAAACAATGCCCATATTAACAAGTTACACCATTTCCCAAACAACAAAGCCTGATTAATTACAATACTAATTTGTCTCTGCTAGTGATGCTCCTTGTCATGAATATCTTACATACTGTTCAATTTTAAGTATACAGAGCTCCCAAGAACATGCAAGACAGCAATGGCAAATCTTATTTTTTCCTCCATTGTGTTTTAAGATCAACATTCTGACAAATTTGTGTTTGATATTTTTCAAAGAGACAGATTAGATACCCTATAAATTATGATTACATGCATACAGAGTACACACTACAGAACACAGCTCTAGAATACTGTGCTCAGAGATATCAATGTGGAGCCTGGGAATATTGCATCTTTATTTCTCACTTATACTTAAAGAAAATTAGAATTCTAAATAAAATGCCCAAATAATATATTCTCCAACTATTAGTGAAATTAATTTCTTCATTTTACTTTGTATTTGCCAAACCTCAGGACTGGCAGGAGGCACGTAACAAAATTAATTGTTTTTGTGCACCAAATTAAAAGTATTTGCCACAATTATGTTACAAAACACTTTTGTTCCAGAGTAATAGAATTTTCTGTATCATGGCTGGCATTAAGGCTATAGCCACGTCCTTAAACCCCAAACAAATGACGCTCAGAGGAAATGCATGCATTAATAACACAAAGAACAGATGAAAAAAACCTCCAATTTTCCCCAAATTGTTATTTGCTGCCATGCTGTTTCTCATCTCACAGACACGAGATATTTTTAGTTTCCCAGCTGTTAGTTTGGGTAATTTTGTTTGAAAATTCAATTCCGTGCGAACGGGTTGCAAACCAGAATCTGCCTTAATCTCTCCTAAGCAGTCAATACTTCCAGGCACGTGGCTACTACAGCTAATTCCACTATTAGGTACCAAAGCAAAATCAGCTTAGAGACAGCACTGACTGACAGGGTTCAATACCACGGGCAGCTAAACACAAAATTCTGGCCCTGGTAATGAAGAAACTGCTTCGTCTCTCATGAAGTTCCTCCCTTCGTTTTTCACTGCACTGTACAGAAAACAAGACATGCTGCTTTGCATAAAACAATTATAGTGTACAGCATATCACTGCAAATACATTTTTTTATGGATAAGGCATAATAGAGAATATTCTGATGCACTTCAGCCAATTCTATACATATATGTACACACATTTTTGGCAGATTCAGAAAGCTAGAATCTAAACAGTCATTCTTTAAATACCTAATTATTCATCAAATGCCTACAAAGTCATTTAAATGAGAGAAATAGCATCATGCTTCCCTGAAAAAGATTTCTAAATTCTGTCTCTGTAAGAAAATCATTTCTATCTGACCCCTCTCATGACCCTAACATTTCTCTAAAAATCTAAATTATATATCTAAACCAGTTTGGGTGATCTCTGGTCTCCCATTGTAGTGTAGCAAATTTTGAGGACATTCTTTCCAATTACCACACAGGTTCAAGTATAATTTCAGTATGGAAAAGGTATTTCACGTTGACTCTTCCCGAGCAACACGTTTGGAGCAGGTGATGCTTTATTCTCTTTTACATATCAATTTTTACCCTACATCTTTTTTTAATCACTGAGGAAATGATAAATTATACCAGTTGTGATGTGTTAAGTGTGGCAGACTCCGAGAAGAACAGAACACCCCCTGGATATTTGACAATAAATTTACTCATCTAATTACTCAGGCATGTTGTTAACTCTTGAAGATTTTAGAAGAGCTAAACCCACTAGATGGATCCATCCTCCTCCCCCTTTTCCCACGATTAAAAATTTTACTTCTTTTATTATTTACTTTCACCACTGAAAAAAGGTCCATTTAAAAAGTGAGCTTACTCACCAGGTGGGTCTCCCAGACACACACAGCTCAGGCTGCAAAGCACTCAGAAGCCTGTTAAGGGACCTGCTGCCAAGGACTGGCTTTAGATCTATTTATAGCATAAACATGGTGAAGGCCAGATAAGTCTTATTAGCCTATTTAACAGTTATTCGAAGATTTGTTTTATTTAAAATGCAATAACTTCAAAATAACTGTGAAAGCCTCAGTTTCTCCAAAACATTTTAAAGCTTAAGCGACACCCTGTTAAGTTTGTTACCAACAGTACTCCTGAAAGCCCTTCACACCTTTAATAAGTGCAGAGTATTCCTGCATTTAAGGACCTCATGAACTCCAACAAGCTGAACAATCACAGCAAACAAGCCTTTCATTACCTCACCTCCAAGTAAAAGCCCTATAAATGCATACTAAATCAAAACGACAAATTCAAGAACTAATACCTTTTTGTAACTGGATTTAAATAAGCTAATTTTGGTCTTTGGCACTGGTTCTCAGTAACAGGAGAGAGGCTTAAAATCACAGACCCACATGGCTAAAACAGAGAAGAGTACATACTACTACTGCACAGATGTCACTGAAGGTAGAAAGATCCAACTCAGAGAGCGAAGAATGTGATAGAAAGATTTTTAAAAAGCAAGACAAATAATCTGAACTCAGTTTATGTAACGGAGTGAAAAAAAAGGTGCTTGAAGCGCATACCAAAAAGGCAAAGAAAGCTCTAAGAATCATTCATGGCCACATTAGTGTAAATCAAAGTCTTAAGAAACAACTTCCTCTCAGGAAACACAAGTTCCTGAGTCACAATTAAGGCTGAAAAAAAAGCAAGAATTAAAAAAAAAAGGAAAAGAAAAAAAAAGGACAAGCAGAACTGATGACTACAAACTGCAAGAAGCTGGGCAGATTTTGTTACACAAAATAAAACAATTAACCATGACCCCAGTTTACTATGCCTGACTCAATGTGAGGTGTATCTCAGTATAACATCCCACTGGTTTAGCATTTCTTAAATTTCACTGTTATTTGAAGGGGAGGGAAGGGGAAATCAACTCCATAATTAATCAAAATTAAATAATGGTTTTAAGTTAAGCTCATTTTTTCCCACTCCTGTGCAGAAAGATATTCTGGTTTAGTAAAGGTGATCCAATGAACTAGTCCAATGTCTACATTAATTTAGCAGAGACTGAAGTGGAAAAATTACCTTGTACCCAAGTGTTTCACCTACTGTTATCTCCCTTCTCTATACACGTCCACATGGAAAACACATGAGGAACATGCATGTTCTGTGACGGATGCAGTGAAAGACCACCTGTGAAAAACATTCCACTTCTCACTTCTATTTACAAAGCAAAACGAAAGGAGGCTGAGAAGCCACTAAAAGCTTAATGATAATTAGGTGTACTAGAACATAACTCCATGCAAACCTTGTCCACGCTCACAGCTTCTATTGTAAGGAATGTTAACTGGAATGTGGTGTTCAAAAGGAGGAAAACATCAGGATCTCTGTTAGCTGTAGCTCTATTGTCTTGCACCCTTTTAAAGAATGATTTATTTCGGTTGTTACCAGCTTTACTGAGCTAAACACAATAGCACCACACTGTGGGAGAAAGCACTGTCATATATACATAGTGAATGAGGCAGCAATTAGGAATCGAGGCATCATACGAAGTGTTTCCGAGTGCTTTGGAAGCTGTGAATGCCCCTCAGGTTTAGAAGGATATGAGGTCTGGATTGCTGTCTGATAACTATAGTACTAAATGAAAGATCCAACCTAAGATGACAAACTTAAAGGTACATTACAGACAGATTTTGAACATATTTCTGATCTCAGCAAACCTGAGCATGTAGAACTATGCATCCCATTCCTACTATTTTTAGAAACTGCAAGATACTGAATATAGTATCAGAGGTCATCCCACTATCAGAAACATCAAAAGCAGCTGTCACATGCAAACTCTGGCTGAATCCAATTAAAAACACAATTTTTCAGCCTCCTGCTGAAGTAACTTGTCACAGAGCTTATAAAACCCATGAGATATATTTCTCTAAAATATATACACAGAATAAGAGAATGGCTGAGGTTAGAGAGAAGCTCTGGAGGTCATCTCCACCATTCCTGATCAAGCACTGATCTGCCAAGAGCCATCCACTTTTAACTGTCTCCACAGATGGAGACTCAAGAACCTCTCTGAGCCATTGATGCCAGTGCTCAGCCATCCTCCCACTAAAAAACACCAATGTTCAGTCAGTCCTGCATTTCAGCTTGTGCCCATTGCCTCTCTCACCTCCGTCAACCTCCTCCCAAGCCACACAGAGATACAATTAGCTCCTCTTTACCACAAGAGCGCATGGCTGGCTCATGTTCATCTTGGTGCCCCACCAGGACCACACAGGCCCTTCCTGCAAACACACTTGCCAGCTGGGCAGCCTCCACCATGTGCTGGTGCTCGAGGCTGTTCCCCCCCAGGTGCAGGACTTTCCACACTTCTTACTGAATGCCATGAGGTTCCTGCCAGCCCATTGCTCCAGCCTGTCAGGGATTCCCCGGATGGGAGCACAACCCTCTGGTGTACCAGCCACTCCTCTCAGTGTGGTGTCACCAGCAAACCTGCTGAGGGTACAGACTGTCCCACCACCCAGATCACTAACAATTTTGAAGAGGACTGGACCCAGTCTTACACCTGGGGTACAACAGGAGTTCCTGGCCTCTGACTAGACTTCATGTCACTGATGAGCACCCTCTTCAATCCACCTCACTGTGTGCTCAACCGGCCCATACTCCTGCAGTGTCTCTATGAGAATATTGTGGGAGACATTTTTAAAGGCCTTTCTGAAGGCTGGACAGACAATATCCACTGTTTGCATTCATCTGCCGTGATTTTTTTTCACAGACCAAGAAAAAAAAAAGAAAAAAAAAAGGAGATGTGCCAACTGCAAGTAGGGATCAAAGATCCTTGAAAACAATTGGCAAACCCAGCATCTGATTAGATTTCAAAGATTTGTTCTATGTGGACAAGCTGAGGAAAATGCATTTGGTATAGCCTAGAGAAGAAAAAAAGACTAGTTGACAGTAGTCTTTCAACACCTGAAAGGTTATCAAGAAAATACAGCCAAGCCCTTTGCTTTGGCCTAACACCACACACGTAGTGATCATACACAGCACAGCTCATTCATTTCCAAAACCTCATTCACTTATCCTGAGTCCTCAAGGTTTTTTCTTTGTTTTGCCAAAGGAACAATGCAACACAAATCTTATTTATCCACTCTACTGCCTCTGGACTGATGGGTCACCACTCAGGAGAGAAAACTGCCACAGCAACAAAGGCTTAAAGGGATATTCATCATTTTCTTACCCATAAATCTTCAGACATTCAAACAGACCAGCAGCAAGAGAGTTTGTACTGCATTCATACCATACAATACATTAAGCATCTCCAGTTTCATTAGTCTGAGGCAGAGGTGACAACAACCTGCTTCTTTCCAGCAGCATAAAAGATAGAAAAAAATCCACAGGGAGGAGGGACAGAGCACCATTTTCTATTGTTGACTGAATATAAATAACTGTTTGAATGACATTAAAACCCATCCTCTGACTACATCCATACACCAGAATCTTCTTTTTCAGTGACAGATAAGACCATCACACAATTCTACAGAGACATAGAAAGCTGAATGGAATCACAGTATCTTGCATATTTCTAAGAAGGAACTGTAAAATTACAATGCCCAATTTCTGCTAAGCCCATATACAAAAATACTACATAAGCAATGGCTGGATTTTTTATTATATCTACTCAGAAGGTTCTTTTACAAAAAAGCGGCACTTTAGGAGGTAATTTTCAGGTTTATGTTTGTAAAATGAGTATTTCTATATGGTAACATCCTTCCAAGAATGTTTAATCAAGTGCTTTCCCTGTAACATGCCATCAACAACAGCAGCAGAAGCCGAATTCTCTCTGTTGGTGACCTTGTACAATCCCATCCTTACTCAGGAAGACTGCAAGGACATGATATAGGAAATCACTGCCAGTTTAACAACCGTATGCAGATTTCTGTGCAACTCATTCAAGTCTAGACAGTCGATTTAAAAAGCCAGTCTGGCTACAGCATTCACACACTGCACATCACAGGAAAGGTGGAAATTGTCACACTTGCTAATTTTAAGAGTCACAGCTACTAAGTACTCCTGCTAATTTTTAAGTTTGCAATGCTATCAGGGTTATTTGCTTTTTTCTTTTTGCTTTTTTTTCCCCTAAACCAATGACTTACATGCATCAAAGAACAAAATACTAAGAATTTCAAGAAGTGGAGAAACTTCTGTTTCAGAAGAAAGACAATAAAAGTACCAGTATGTAGCTGAAAGACATCCATAGAACTCAGAATCATGATGGTAACACAGATTGATTATTCAGCTTTAAGAGACTAAAAAACCCACATAAAAACCCCAACCAATCAACCAAAAACCCAAAGAAAATGTGTGCTCTGACAGCAAGATTTAAAAGAAGTCTATCAAAACACACAAAATTCTTCTACATTTTCTGCACTATCTGAAAATTACAGGTCTGTCAACTGGAAGTGAGTCACCAAATTTTGTCCAGCAAATGTCTTCACACTCAGTCGTGCCAACAGATAAATATATTAATAATATTTTAACATGTTAAAAATCTGGATAACATTACCATAATATTAGCAAGTTTGTATTAAAAAAAAGCCTAAATAACTTTTATTAAATTGAGAGTTTATATGAATTTACAAGATAGCTGCAGTATGATGCATGTAAACAGGATCAGATAATCCAAGCTGGCAGAGAGCTGTCAAGCCAAGCTGTAACCAAGTGATGTTTCCTCTGTCAGAGCTTCCATCCCTCACCTTGGGATTCCTGCAATTGTTCCCTAACCTGCTTTAGTCTAAATGAGCTACGTTTGCAAGACAGAATAGTTGAAACACTTAAATTAACCCAGTTCATTTAAAATGAAGGGAGCTGTGCCACAAGCACTGGGGACGAGGGGAGAGCAAGAACGAAGATTCAGGAGGAGTAATTTAATCAGTTAAAATACTGGATTGAGAAACAGGGAAAATATAACTTGTGATGGCTGACAACAATCAACTGTTACCACCCACGGTTTTCCACTGTGATTCAGCTCAGTACAGTTTCTGAAGTCAACATTTGTGTTCATACCTTATTTTAACATACAAATAACCTCTACTCTGTTTGCTTTTCTGGCTCAATGGCACACAAATAAATAAATAAATTAGGCAGTCAAAAGCCCCTGAATACTGGAGGAAGAACTCATGGCACTAACCTTGCCAAACATTCTATCCCTACTCAGGGATCAATCTTTATACCCTTCTGCTTACTCTGCTTTGCTAAAATGGTCTCTCTCATGTTCGATTATCACCTCACTAATCCTGCCCTTCAAGATTCTCATCTCACTTCCATTCCTCTTCCCCCTTCTCAGGCACCAGCTCCTCCTTTTCCACAACCTTTAGCTCCGCTGGGATGTTTTTCCTCTCACCTTTACAAACATCCTGTGATTAACCAGTAAACTAGTTTCTACTTGCTGCTCCTTTTCCCTCCCTCAACCCGTTTTGTGCGTCCTTGCAGGTTGGAAATCACAAATCCTCCTCCTCCGGCTCATTGTTCCATTTCGTGTTTCAAACTGTTCCTTATTCCCTCCCTTCCCTCAACCTACTCACCTTTTCCCTCCCTCTTCCTGCCATTCACCCCAGGTAGGAATCCCTCCCCCAGCAGCTTCCTATTCCAACTTCTGTTCCCCTCCTTTCTCATCCTGCAGCTTTTATAAATATATTCCTGAGTGGAACCAGGCTAGACCATGCTCCAATTAAAAACCGAATTTCCAAAATCCACTTGGCCAGGATTTCAATGATTCCTGCTTCTTCCCATTGAGGAATAGAAGAAAAAAAAAATCATAACAAGGATTTAGTTTTTAAACAAAAAAATGGCGATTTTTCAGAGATTGTTATAAAAGCCCTAAAATTTGAAGTCCTTCACTTACCAAACACACATAAATAATGACTCAGTCATATATTTAAAAGCTTCCACAAGAACTCCTAGAATTATTATTTTCCAAATTGTTATATGTATCAATGACTGTTTTTTCATAGCATTCCCACAAAATGGTATAATGTTACCGTTATCTTGCCGTGACGGTCGAGAAATAAAAGTTAATCAGAAGGCTTGATTTAGGGTAACATGACATCTTCATCTTTATTGTACTCA
>JAWWES010000001.1:109244286-109262875 GCA_035583135.1 Lophotriccus pileatus
GAAACACACGAAAACCTGTCAGGTCCACCTCTTCTTCTTCTTCTGAGGGCCTAACAGGCCTCTGTTAACCCATACAGTATAATACTGTAATTCTTAATGAGAAAATAAGGGTTTTTTACACTTTAAATTACCCTGTATTCTCTAGAACTTTTTTGCTTCTTCTTTTCTACAGTCTTCATTCTTTGTGTTTATCCTCCTTACAGAAGTTTGTATCTTCAATCCAAATTCCAACTTTAACCAATTCACAGGATTCTAAGAACTGAGGAAGTTAGTTTCCTTTAAGTACTGGCATCTATTCTATATCTTCCTTTTCCTAAGATTTCTTCTGAATTTGTGAAAGGTCTGTTAATGAACCTTAATGAAATTCTTCATTTTTTACCTCTACTACTTTTGTTATGATATAACTTATGCCTAACTCGGGACACTTACTCAAGGTGGGATCTCCCACAGCCAGGGCTGGCACACTAACCATGCACTGGATAAAAGGAAATTACTTCTTACTCTTCCTCTATGGCCCCTCCTCCCCCTGTTTTGATCACAACCATCTTCATGAGCTCTGCACTGAGTTCAGGATATTCCAACATGGCCTGACCTGACTCAAGAAAGTTTCTGTCAAAGCATTCAAGGGTTGAGGACGAGTTTTGTACCGTTGCCTTTGCTGCTGCAACACAAGAGCTCAAACCAGTCCTGAGCAAGTGCCTCAGCAGATCAGATGTGAGCAGAAGTTCACAGATGCTGCTGAAGCACACTGCTGATTTACTGCTCCAAAATGTAACTATCAAGTATGTTCAACACCACGTGAAATTAAGGTACATATGAAGCTTTAAATAAGTAATATCACAAGAATAATTAAAAAGTCAATCACAGCCTACAATAGAGGCCCTGCCAGACTTCTGGAAGTAGAATTTGGGCAAAACTCTTGGTCCAAATGTAGCCCTGAATCAATTCAATATAACACACGCATGTAGATTTTTCCTGGATAGTTCCATTCAAGCAGTGACTGGAATTGACCAATGATTTTAGAAAGTTCATTTAAAAAAAATTTGGGGAGGTGGGCTGGGATCAAACAACACTATAGAAATATCAACCTTTTTTTTTAACGTAGAAACCCTAAAAACTGCACATTTACTGTTGTCAGGACAAAAAGCCATTAAACCACAGACAAGTATCCCTTTCGCTTGTCAACAATATAAAAGCTCACACTCTTAATTTGCCTTTATGTGTAATAACCCATAAGAGATGTGAATATGTTTCAAAAACATCTGCACTGGGGATATTTGGAAAAACATAATCGTTTTGTTCATCTTAGAGCAGCAATGGCAAAATACTAATTAAAATTAAACTCAGCCACTCAGTATGAATGATAGATACCAAAAAAGCTAGAATTACACCCTTTGTCTGGACAGAACAGCGTGGAAGTATTTCAGCAGGTAGTCTTCTCTGAATATAGATGACTTTTTCTGCTGTAAGGTATCTGATAGTGTGCAGTCTTCACTGAGACCTTCAGACAAGTCAAGGTGGCGGAAGTCTCAGAAATGGACTGTAAATGTACCTACCTGCCTCAAGTTTGGGTGCAGACAAGGCTCAGCCTTGGCAATGAGTAATAACTGGCAAAAGAGAACTGAAAATGCTTCGTGACTGGTGGTGAAAGCCCCCTGTAGACATGGCAGCAGCTGATAAATCTGACACACCCTTCTGCAGAAATGCAACTTCAGTACAGGTACAACAGCAGAAAAAAGTTCCAAGGCTGTAGTGCATGAACATTCACAGCTGGGGTAAGTTGAATGCTGAAAGGGAGGATTTACTGCCAAGCAATTTGCACAAAACTCTGTTTTTTTCCTCAATACACTAAAAATTATGCTATGCATATGCTTTAAAAATAACCAAATGAACAAACCCTTTTTTGCCCTCACAGACAGTTATCAGCTTATTATAAAAGTCTCTTGGGTAAGCTTAGGCCAGGCTTCAGAAGTTAATGTACTAATTAAAATAAGGACTTGCAGCAGCAAAGCAAGGTTTTCTCTAATCAGTTTGTTCAAGCATTCATTTCAAATCCATTCTACCTCGCAAAAAACAAGTCTGATTTACGTCTACCTGAAGACCCTGCAATATGTGAGTAGGAACCAGGCAGCACAATGGTCCCCATGGCCTGCTTTTTCTCTCCACATTCAAGTGAGAAGCAGCTGAAGGTGTCTAGAATGGAGATCCCACTCCTGAGTCTCAGTGTAAACTAGAGATTGAATCAAAGCTCCCTTCCTCATTTTTAGGTTTAAGTGCAACTGAAAGAACTAAAGCAACTCTCTGCACACCTCTTGAGATTCAAAATCTTGCTTCCTTTCTTCTCACTGGGAATGCAGAATATATACAATCCCCTGTATACCTTGGGTCTTTTCCCTCTGAATACAAAGAGGGTGATTCCCACCTGCCCATTGTTATGAAAACCTTTCTCAGCACCAACTGCTATGGTCAAAAACAGATCATGCTATGGCCAAACCCAGAATATATAATCCATGGAAACAGTGCTGTAAGGTATCTGGAAATCATTTTAGATAGCTCACAGATGTTGCAATTCAACTGTACATCCAAGGTAGCAGCATTTGGGTTTTTAATGGTTGAGCCACACTTTCAAAATGGATTATTTCCAACTCACTGCGCATTTTCTATCGTAAGGAGAAAGGATTCCATTCATAAGACTAGAAAATTCTATCTTTACAGGCTTGTCCTTTCTGCAAGCATTTATCCCAAGCAAAGCTTTAAAATTCTTACTTTATTATTGAGGGTCTAATCCAAATGTGACTTCAAATACAAACTGGAGAAGTTTATGCCAAATTAAAAGAAGTTTTTAAAAAATATGTGTATTTAAATCTGCTAATGACCTCCTGGTTCTGCTTGACACATGGGGTTTTTTTTGATCATTCAAGGAAGGTGCTGGCCTGGTTCTCAATAAAATAATTTCTACACATGGGACACTCAAGAGATAGATAAATCTGTTTACTATACGATACCCCTCTGCAATAAAGTAGATTCCAAGCATCACACATTCCATTCCTCACTAAGGTTCACTAAAAGGGAGCCAAAGCCAATAGCTCCTTCTCCCACTAATGTTTTCCAGCACATGACAATCACATATAATCCACTGAGAAGCAGAAAATATTTGCCGGGGAGTTAAAAAATAAAAAGTAATTATATCATCTGTTCTTTCCTTCTAAAGATAAAGACATGTAATCTTTCTGATAAACTGGTTTCCTGGTTTAACTGTTGTCAGGAAGACACATGGCTTCCACTGCTCCCTGATTCCTATCCAGTTGAAGAGGAAAGTTTTAAGAGTACTTGCTCAGTAGGTAGAAAACTGCCCAAAATCCCTTAAGAGAATGACTCAGTGGGAAACTCATGAAAGGGGTGAGGGGAGAAAGATATACTCTTTTTAATCCTGATTTTTTTTTCTCAGTCTAGTTTATGCCCCAAAACAGCAAGAACATGAACAAAAGTGACAAGGAGGAGGGAACACACCTGAAGGAACACAGCTTGACAGATTTGCTTTAGAACTTCATTGTATACATTTCACTATGAAAAACTTTGATAGTGAACATTTGCACAGAAATTCTTTTCTGGACAACATAAAAATTAATTCAATCTGCAATATTAATATTGTGAATATTTTCTACTATTTGCTGTCAACTTCCTCAATAATTCCCATTCTACAGAATTACCACTAGAAACCTGTAAGATTTGCATAGAGTACATAAACATTATAAACTGTTCAGGTAAACAAACGTGGACTAGAACTTAAACTGTTTTCCTCACAGCTATCTGACTACAGTTAGAATTTGCTGCTACTAGACAGATTTTCTCAAGAACTTAAATCAAGAAAGCATTTTAACTGACGAAAGAGCATATACACAATTTTAATTAGCAGGTCACCTCCAACACGATACTGAGAAGCTGAACGTGATTTTTTCTGTCCATTCTGAATAGCACCATTCATAAATACACTGAGAGATCTGGATACTGGATCACTCCAAACCGTATCAGCACATTTACCTCACTGATTACGGGCTCACTAATACAGCCCTTCCCACCCTACCCACTGAAATAGAGGAGGTAACATATAACACGTGCTTCACTGAGAAACAGGACTAAGGAGGATTGGGAAAACATCTGAAATAGCTTTGGGGAATAAAGCCAACCAAAAACTAAAGGGTTTCACATTAGATCCGTACTGTCCACTCTCTCATTCCTATTGTGTGCAGTGAGTAGTCAGGACCACAAATTTGCTCCTGAGCAAGATACTGACAGTAACAACTCAGTTCCTTACTGACTGTAACAACCCATCAAAGCAGACAAAACCACTGGGGTTTTGCACACTTTGCAGGGGCTGAACTCTGAACAAGGAAAACACAACTAGCACTTAGTCCAATGTGAATTTGGACTCAGCACACCTCTGTGCATTCGAGCCTCTCCTAAGAAGGCTGATCAAAAGATTTTTGCACGTCACTAAAGAACAGCATATTTTCTGAAGGTTTATAAACAACAAATTTCCAAAAAAACCACATTTAAGCTGATAGAAGATCAAATTTGTGCTTTCTAGAAGTGAAGGAGAATGGGGTTAAAACACAAGAATTTTACCAGCCCATTTACACGTGGATAAATTTAAAAATAATTTATTAAACCCCAACATACAGTGTTGATATCACCTCTCATTTACTAATAGGGCAGGATCACTCCCCTTCAAAAGAGCTTACTGGAGTAACTTTTCCCACAGAACACACAGTACTGCACAAGACACATTTCAGACTTCAGAGATACAACTTCCTCCTTTCTCTTATATTTCTGGAAGTCCTTGAACGTGGGCAGTTGGCATGCAAGTTTTCATTTCCTGAGATTTCAAGAGTTATCCTGTAAAACAGCATCAGCTTAACAAAAGCAGCAAGGGGAAAAAAAAAAAGCACATTTTTTTAATCATTTTTTGAGGGCCATCCCTACTTACAGCAAAGTCAGAGAGATTAGCTAAAGTAGAAAAATATGAAAAATATAAAAGGTATTTTCTGCTAGTTACAGTATACAGGAAAGACTGGAGCAGGTCTGTATTTCTTAGGTATAAAACATACTTGTGTGCTGTAAAGCCCTTCTTTTCCCAGAAACTGACTGAGCAGGGAAGCACAGTTGCTAAAACAAGAAGACTAAAATCTTATTCTCCCCTGGTGAGAAAAGATTAGGTAAACTTCCTTCTTCCACATGTGCTCACAGGGACACAACTCAAGCACAGAGAACCACCTCTCTTCCTCGAATTCCGGGCAGAAGCAGTGAAGCCACAAAACTTCACTTTTTCCACGCTGCAGAGGCCAAGTCAACCTGCTAGAAGAAAAGCTCTTTCCCCTACAGCTCTCACAGATATTATGGGGAAAAAACCAAACCAACAAACAAAATGTCACTTATTGAGTACTGTCATCAGGACTTTGAGGAGATAATGACTGAACAGGTTACCATGTACCACTCCCTCCACAGAAAACAAACACAGGTCTCAACACCACAGTCTCAGTTGGCTACAGATTCAAAGCTAAAACTACTATGGCACTTTTTCAAAGGTTCTCGTAACTATAAGGAGAAACTTTTTATAAGTTTGGGTTTCAGAAACTGCCACTGTAGTTCCATTCTGCAACAAGCCAGTTATCATGGGAGTAAATTCTGATTGACAGACATACTGTAGTCTGCTGGGAGGACAGTGAGTCTGAGGAAAACTAAATCGAGATCTCAGTGTAAGCCAGAACATACAGTGTGAAACAGTGAATAAAAGTAGTGAGAAGAAAAAAAAATGGAAGGAAAAGCAGGGGAAATAAATCCAGAATGAAGCTTTGATGGAGCTACCGAGGAGCTTCTTATTATGAAAGAAATGCTAAAAGAAGGAAAACTGGCAAAGAAACCTTTAAAAAACATCGAACTGGAAGTAAAAAGCTGGTACTGAAGAGACTGGCAAACCCCCAAACTGTTCTATATTCATTAACCAACCAACACAATATACTGCCTTTTTCCTAGTAAACACAGTAACAGGAGTGTGACTTACAAATTTTTAACAACCAAAATGAGAGCAAGAAGTGTGGGAAGTTTGCTTATTAACTACAGCAGTATCTGAAGATGAAACAAGGAAGAATACAAGACATTTCTCCTTAGAGAAACTCCCTAATGTATTCTAAGATAAATAAACTCAGGACAAACACAGCTATTTTCTTCACTGATACAGCCTTTACAAAACAAACTCTTCTAACAGCAGTCAGTCGTGAAATCCAGCCAAAGTTTGTCTTTTTAAGAGTACAGATGAAAAACCAGGATCAAATAGCAGCTCAGGATAAATTTCATCGAGGAACTAGAGATGGCAGCAAAGTCTCAAGCTAGCAACTGAGAGTAAAAGTTAAATGAAAGTTCTGAATAATTCTTACAGCTCTGTTCAAATAGTAAACATTTCAAGTTTGGTTGTGGTTTTTTTTTTCGTTTTTAAAAAGTGACAAAAAAATGAAATCCATTAGTAAGAACAGGTATAAACCACAGTAAGGCTGTATTTTTAAATGCAAGAATTTCACAGATCAATTTTTAGCACATATGAGAAAAAGAATTTTAAAACATCTTTAAACAAAACGTGCGTGTTCAAAATTTAACATGCATCAATATTCTCAGAAATCACCACTGTTTTCTGAATGTCCCAGCCAGGAATGTGAAAGCATATTTCAGGAAGATATTTTTCTCAGGCTTTTCTTTGGCTTTGCAACTGTAACAACTACTGAAGAGCTGGGTATAGGCTTGGTTTTAGGAAGAGAATTTCAGACTGTTAGTTTTCTGCAACACTTTAAAATTTTTAAAAATACATTATCAATATAGGAAACTAAATCATGTTCTGAAACAAAAGAAATATTCAGGGAATGAATCATGTAAGTTCCACAAAGTGACCTCACCTTTCTGCTGAATTGCATCCCTGAGAGTAATCTAAAATTCTACACTTCCAAGTTTGCTGTTTAATTCTAAAACTGAAGGATCCTGCTGCAATGAAAAGCACTGTCCAAAGAATAACGAAATCTCAGTCTCTCATGAGCTTGGAGAATATCCAAACCAACAGTTCTGCCGTGTATTTTGCCTTGCCATGTTCTCAGAAACAACCTGTCAGTCCATGCCCAGTGCAGCAACTGCTGCTACTCATCAGTGCTTGGAAGAATCATTCCAAAATCAGGAGGCATATATTCCAATCCTTCCCTAACACACAATGCCTACACAAAAGCCCTCACCAGGCTAGAAGACATGGGAAACAGAGGTATTCTTACCACTCTCAGCTCATGTTTTACGGAATCATTTAATACTCACCACACCACCAAGAAGAGAAATGAAGCATCTCTGATGATTACACTCGCTAAGCAAAAAGAAGAAATCCAATTCCCAGTCCCTGTACTGAGAAAACTTCAAGTGTTTCATACACACAACACAAGGAAAACAACTCTACAGTCAGCAGTCTGTTTGAAAACGTCCCTAACCAGCACAACACACAGAAAACCCGAACTTCTGAAAACTTCAAACAACTAAGAAACTAAGAATCCAAGAAAGAAGATTCATCTGCAAGAGTTGAGAAAGTATCCTGTCTCAATGGCAGCCATGAAGTTTTGAATACTTTGCAATTGCAAGTGGCTGCAGCTGATTAAAAAAAAAAAAAAGACACACACTTGAGATCTAAGATTAGAGAAAACTTCTGATATTTTAAGCACCCTGTTTACATTATGCTTTTAAAGATAATTGAACCTTAAGGGCTGAGCATCCGAGAAACCCAGCCAACAGATAACCATGTTTTCCAAAGAGGAAAAAGTAAAAAAAATAATCTAATAGCTCTAACTGAGCAAAACAGTTCTGTCTGACCTTCAGTTCTGAAAGCCCTTTTGTTACTTCCATCTCTTCAGTGCCGAAGCTCTGAAATTAAGATGCTTGCAGGAACAGACTGTGGAAGAGGTTACCTCTAGTTTGGGGGACTAGAAGGGAAAACAGTGGTTTTAGTAGGCAGAAGTAGGTACTTTTTAATCTAAACTTGAGCTAGATGCACTAACACAGAATTTTTCCTAAAATAAACCACCAACACAAAACAAACATAAAAAAGGCAACTATTTTAATTGAAACAAGTTTCTGATCAATACAATATATTTTACATTTAGGTAAGTAAGAGATTTGGTTTCTACAAAATTAGAATTACTCACAAACATGAAGCCTGTTTGCTGTTCAGAGTACATCCAACTGCTGGAAGTACTCTGGATTTTGCTCTAAAGGACACAACAAGACACATGCACATTTGAAGAGCATCTAATCATGCCATGAGCTAATACACTTCAAAGAGTTAATTCAAATACTCAAAAAATAAAAATCCCAGATTTAGTTGCCTTCCTTACTTTAATTTGACTATACTGTGCAGCCAATTAAAATCCTGAATGAGGTGAGGCCCTGACGTAAAGTTAGTGCTTGGTTTTAATTATGGGGAATGCCTATGTGTACAGGAAGAAGGAAGAAACAAATTATGAACCTGAAAACAACTGTGCTTTGTGTGTGTAAATAACTGTATGATAATTTAAAACTTTTTTTCCCCCCTGAAAAAAACAACAACTCTTTCCTTTTTTCTTGTCATTTCCTCCTTTCCCTTACCATTGTCTGGATTATTGCAGAAAAGGGTTTGGAGGTTAACTCCTTGCTTATTAAAAAAGCCAAAAATGCTTTAAAAAACCCAAACAAACATAAAACACACCAAAACCAAAGCATTTCATGATATGGCCTTAGTAATTCAGTTGTCAAAGGTGAGGAAAAGGGAGGGGTCCTTGCACACCTTATCAAGCCAGCAGAATAACCCATCCAACAAGTGAATATTTTTGTAGTGCACCAGGTTTATATAGATCAGATGAATGCTGGAGTTGGCACAGAGGAAGGGTGGATCACTTGGGGCATGGAAGCACATAAAGAGAGAAACAGCTCCTTCCAGCAGCAGGAACTTAATTCAGCTCCCATCACAAAGCTGCCCTCACATGCTCCTACTACCACATTTACAGATGCTACAGACCAGCTACAACTTGACACAACTCTCCTTCAGGAATCATAATATACTTAAAGAAGCTGCAGGATTGTGGAGATGCAGGATTTCATCTCCTTCCCAGCCTGGTTTCCCACACTACATGCAGTCAGACCAGCACAGACCAGACAGGTGTCTTCTCTAAACCCATCTGAACTCAACCTGTCTGGTCCTGATGGATTCAAGTTCAACCCTGGAAAACATCAAGAGCTCCACAAAGATCTGCTCTGTTCCAGAAAAAGTCACTGGTTTGGATCAATATTAATGCAGGGAAGATTCTATCCCTGAAACATACAATTCCATAATTTTTTGTAATTTCACAGGCTACCCTCACCCCCACTTTCTATATCATCTTTTCCTAACCAGTGAGAGGGATGTGGAGGGGTGAAGAAGGGAGACAAGATTACCTCACCTGCTTCTTCACTGTCCCTTCCCCTTACAGGTGTATAGATCTCTCTAACTGAGCATAAATCGGTGCTTTCCCACTGTTCAGAACTGTTCCTCTCTGTTCACTTTCAGGAACATCTGGAGCCAAAAAAACAAAAAGGAGCTGACAACTCCATTTGCTGCAACAGCTGGAGGGTTTCCCTGGAGCAGGGTGGAAGTAAAGCAATAGGAGACCCTTTTGGCCGGCAACTCTAAGCAAGTGCATCAAGAACCCAGTCAAAAGTTTTA
This sequence comes from Lophotriccus pileatus, assembly GCA_035583135.1. Taxonomy (NCBI): domain Eukaryota; kingdom Metazoa; phylum Chordata; class Aves; order Passeriformes; family Tyrannidae; genus Lophotriccus; species Lophotriccus pileatus. The sequence continues at coordinate 109,254,041 of JAWWES010000001.1, forward strand.
CTTGCCCAAAATGAAACTGGGAGAACAAAGAATATAGAGGAACACACCTAAGTTGTGCTCAGATGGTCAGAACAAGTTTAACCTTCTCTTAGGAGAAATACAAGGTACTTTTTCGGTTTCGGTTTTTGTTGCTTGTTTGGTTTTTTTTTAAGACAACACCTCTAATATTGAGACAATGAATTCTTAAGACACAAAAGTAAAATGTTTTCTTTACAGACTCACCTAGAGGAAGACTTACCTTAAAATCCACTGTACCTGGGAAGCCTCAACTTCACTACAGCTAAGCCATTTTTCCTTATCCCTACCGATTTTTGGATCAAAAATTTCCAAATGTGAACTACCTTCCAAACTCTGGTAACTGAATTCAAGTGAAGTCACGAGTTACCCAAGAATCATGTGTTCCCTAGGAAAGGCATACTTTAAAATTCTAAGGGTTTCTCAATCTCAACTGCAGCAGAACTGAAACTTTGATGAGATAAAACTAGTTTTGCAACTTAGCTTAAAGTGCTTCCTAAACAGCTAAACTGAATAGAACACAACTTGAACCAGTGTAAACCCCTGCACAGGACTTATACCTCAGCTTTTATTTCTAAAATTTTTTGTTCAGAAGCAAATTTTTACTTTCTTAGTTCATATATTCGAGGAAATTTACTCAATATTAAATACTAGAAATAACTGCTTATGTCTGCACTACCCAGAGAAGAAAATGGGGGTGTTAGTTAAAAATGAAAAGCTATTAAATGTGCCATTGGGTAGCCAAAGGAACAGGTGAAAGATCCAAGTGAAAACTCTATTTAACCAAATGCTATTTAGAATCCCTAGTGCAAGGCAAATACTCAGAATTTTAATTCTTACACGAACAACGAACTTTGTAAAGTTGGTAAGAAATATGCATGTCTTCAGGCAGTGAAGATTTGTTTCAGCTACTGATTTCTGAAAAAGCTAAATCAATTCAGAAATGGACAGAATATTGACAACACAAGAATTCTGATAAACTCTAAGCCTGGAAGGAAAGTACAGCCCTATTGCACCTTGAATACTGCAATTAAAAGACAGAAGATACGTAGTTAACTTTCTGGCTACCCCTTCTTACCACACTCTAGGCACAAAGGTATGAAAGTAAAAGAGCAAGGCACTTGTTCACCAAGGGATGTTTACTTCTGCCCTTTGAGAATACATTAGGAAATAGTCCTTTTAGTCATAAATTTATTCTGTAACAGTTTCCCAGTAGTTTTTTCTGAAAAGACACCTTTGCTTCTCATACAATCTTACGTGAAAAAAGGAAACCTTTACTATAATGCGATGGTGTCAAGCTCCAAAAATCATTCGAACCTCATTTCACAGTTTTCAATTCAGAAAAAGATACTGGTAAGAAGGGACTTAAATACAGAGTGGCACACTTGTAACAAGCTCCAAAGCTGGCTGTGTGCTGCTGCTTCTGACAGGGGGCGTGTTCCTTTTACCCACAGGCATCTCCCAAGGAACACTGGAACTCACTGGGAATACAGCAGAAGTTTATGAAGGGGAGTTACTAACCCGACACACTAAAGCACAGTTCAGTTTATAGCTATGCTGAAGCCAAGGTGCTCTCTCCTCATACTCTGGATGCCTTATCAAGGTATCATCTTACATGCTTATCTGATGTACACAAAAAAATGGTTTCTTGGGGTTTTTTGGGGGGGAATGGCTGATTAGAACACTATCTTAAGAGAGAAGTCTAATTTTTTTAACAAGTAGGGATGAAAATTCTGGCCATGTGTGTAATACATTCTGTATACACATATTCATGCTGCATACAAAAAAGAAAAAAAAAGTACTCCCTCCTGGAAAAAGAAGAATTTATGAGAGTTATTTTTACCAACGCCACAATTCAGCACAAAATACCTACTTGTAATATCCAATTCTGGAGTCACCATTCTTTAGATGACACATTCCATATGACTGCAAGTTCCTGAAAAGTGATCTTTGGGAACATCATATTAGGGTTAATATTGCTTGGCTGCCTTTCATTGTAATGACATTTGTATAAAAGATAATAAAAAAAGGCCACTGCATCAGACAGAGGGCTAAGTAGCTGAGAGGCTGTTGAAATAAAATACGTATCACTTTTCTTTCCCTAATATTTCTTTATCCTGAAGCATTTCATTTTGAGCATTGTGTTTGAATTGAAATTATTATCAGGGATCACTTGGGTCCTGAAGGCTAGCCCCTATTCTTGAAGCTAACAAAGTTTCATACTACTTCAATAAAAAGATCAAATTCCTAACTTAGCAAATCTTCAAGACAAGGCCGCTTTTTTTATCCCGCAATTTCTCACAAACAGGTGCTCCAGAAACTCAGTAGTAAATTGGTCTAAAATCTTCTAATTTTCAGCCTGAAATTACACAAGATTGGTCTGCTCACATCTGCTCACTTGCACTTACCTACCTGCGAGGGCTTCCTTCTCTTGTGTGTTTAAGCACATAAACATATTTGGAAACCCCTTGTACGATCTTTCACCGTTTGGATTTTCCTAAATCAAGTTCCTTCAAACCCCCCTTGAAGTGAACCTCAACTTCCCAAACATTGCAACTGCCTTGTTCACACCGTAAGAATCACAGAATCGTTTAGGTTGGAAAAAGCCCCCAAGATCATCGAGTCCAGCCTTTGATCACCACCTTGTCAACTCGACCATGGCACTGAGTGCCACATCCAGTCATTTCATGAACAGCTCCAGGGACGGTGACTCCACCACCTCCCTAGGCAGTTCATCCAACACTTAACAACCCTTTCCCTGAAGGAATTCTTCCTGAACAAGGATGTACACAAGAGAGCAGCTGCTTATCAAAACAACACTGAAAAAGCAACACTTTCCACAAATAGAGAGCACTGATTAAACTGTTGTACTCTGCAACCAGGTATATAAATTCCACTCCGTGTTCAGCTCTTAAGTAGAAACAGGTCATTACTACAGTTAAAACCCACAGCAGAATAACTTAGCTAAGGGTATATTCTAGCAACTATACACCACAAATAATTTGCTGCTATTTTCCTGAAGCAATGCACATTATGACCTCCTGCTTAAATCAAATATTCATTACAACCCGTTACTCTTAAAAAAGAAAACAAAAGAGAATGTTTTATTACTATACTAGTATTTCAAACAGCACTAAAAAACTCAGTAGCTAAAACTAGACAGATCCCTTTCCATATCCCTCTCCCCACTTTTCAAACAGTGAGCACATAGTACAGTTGTTTCACATTTTCATGTGGTTTGTCAAAATTAAACCCATCAGTTACGTGCATTGGTTTTACAACAAATGCAAAATTACAACAGCTTACTAGAAAAAAGGTATGTTTGAAAGTCAATGTTCTCACTCCTGTGAGTGAAAAAGGAGGCAATAATGGAAAACAATACCACTGAAACCATCAAAACACCTCTAGATAGTTTCATTATCACAATACTTACGATTATTAAAATATTTAAGTATTTCTCGGACAAGGAAGCTATGAGCTCTGTCCTCCCTTTCCTGAACACTTCCAGACTGGGGCATAAATCTAAAGCACCTCCAAGACCAGATCATAGCTTAGGATGGAATTGCAACCACCATCCTCTCATCTAACTTCAATGGGATACAAGCCTTCATACTTGAATGCAAAATTCCCACGTTCCACTTCCTGCCAGAAGGCTTTGCATCCTCCCTTCACACCTCCTGCAGTGTTCCAGCAGTGCTGACAGTCTGGAGGGAGAAGGGAGGAACACCTGCAGGCTCCAGGAACTTTAACTACTCTTTCCTAGGTGGAAGAGCCTAAGCAGAGAGGTTCACCCGACACAGGGGAGGGAGGGATGAAAACAAACTGAAATCCTCACGCGTGCAGTGCAGAAGAGGATTAGCCTGAACCAAGCAGAGAACATCCTGAGAGCTATGATGGCATTAGCACCAAACACCACGTTATACTTTGGCACTAGAAATGCCAAAAACTGCAATGCTAGACACACTGATTGTACATATGGTGCACAAATGGGAGACAAAATTACAAAAATTTACTCTTTCAGTGACTATTAGTATCACAGAATCACTGAATGGGACAGGCTGGAAGGGACCACAATAGGTCATCAACCTCCCTGCTCAAGCAGGATCATCCCAGAGCACATGGCACAGGATTGTGTCCGGATGGGTCTGGAATATCTCCAGGGAGGGAGACTCCACAGCCTCTCTGGGCAACCTGTTCCAGTGCTCGGTCACTGCACAGCAAAGAAGTTCTTCCTCGTGTTCAGGTGGAACTTCCTGGGCATCAGTTTCTGCCCATTGCCTCTTGTCCCATTGCTGGGTACCCCTGAGCAGAGCCTGGTCCATGCTCTGACCTCTCCCTGCAGACACAGACAGACACTGATGAGGTCCCCTCTTAGTTGTCTCTTCTCCAGGATGAACAGGCCCAGCTCCCTCAGCCTTTCCTCATTATTGAGGTGCTTCAGTCCCTTAATCATCTTTGTCACCCTCCACTGGACCTACTCCAGGAGCTCCACGTCTCTCTTGTCCTGAGGAGCCCCGAAATGGACACAGCACTCCAGGTGATCCTCACCAGGGCTGAGCAAAGGGACAGAATCACATCCCTGATTCCCTGACCTGCTGGCAATGCTCTTCCTAAAGTACTCCAGGACTAATGATTTCACTTGTGACCAAAGCACTTTTAAACACAAATAAACTTCCGTCAACTTTATCTCACAACTTAAAATCTGGAGAAATTTGTAAGCAATCTCCAATCCTACAGATAAAAAGCTCAGGCAATCTTTCTGGTTCTCCTCTAATGCTAACATCAGCCACCATGGATCTTAAAAGGTACAGAAACCCTATGTAAAATAAAGTCCTTGCAGAACAAGGACTCTGTGATAAAAGCCTTGCTTCAGTTTTCTAGATTCAACACCTACTAAAGACCAGCATTCCCTCTTTGGCATAAAGGAAACTACTGCTACATCTATGTGGAGCTCCTGTTACAAACTCAGAACAGATTTCACCTCAGAGGAGTACCCAAGATGTCCCAACTTTACATCTACTGTGTTTTATAAACTACTCAATGCATTTTGAATGAAAATTGTAATAAAAAAAAAAGGAAGTACATTTAGCACAATTATCTAGCAGCTGTCAATCAAACACATGGTCTGATCCACATAATAACAGGTTTAAATATTTTAGCTTGTGTACTTTTCAACCAATATACAGGGAGAATCTCTTCAAAGGATCCTGGAAGCAAGTGATGAAAAAAATGGCACACCTGTATTTTTCATCACTTATTAGTTATCCAAAGGTATGTTAACACATTTTTGAAAATTCATATAGAAATCTCCAATTTACTTCTTGCTTTAAATATGTTTGTGTCAGCCAAGTGTGAAGATGAGACAGTAACCTAAAACAACACATCTGGTAAAGTAAAACTATGTGACTCAAGTTAGTGTCATAAGTGCCACTTTCAAAGTTCAACAGAAATTGAGATTATTATTCTAATTTGCATCTCCACACAGCTTTCAGTGATGGAAAAGTATACTGGAAATACATGCAAAATAAGATTTACCTTAACCTTTTTTCCAAAAGAAACATGAACTAGAATTTCTCTCTATCCCTTGTGGCCTTTCTTTCTACCTGCACCCATTCAAAATGAAAAATGCATACCTGCAGGACTTAAACACATTGAATGTCACATAATAAACAGTTTATTACTGTCACTCCAATCAATTCTTTCATATACTATTGCCCTGTAATTCCACACTCCAGCTCACCAGAAGTTATTATTGCTGCTTTTACACAAAGTCGGTTTTATCAGTTTATTGTACTTAGAAGTGCTTAAAGTTTATCCTAAAGATCAGAATATGACTCGACAAATTGGACTGTATAATGTCCCATAAGAAACTGTCTCCTGATTTCTCTACTAAACTGTTTTGGAACTTTGACTAAACACTCATTTCACAGGCAAAGATCTCTTTCCCACACCCTTCATGAAAATACCTGTTACTACCTTAAGTGACAGAGGTAACTACCTATGTAGGAACGACAAATTACGTTTTAATATTTCATGTGTCCAAAATGCAAATCAGGGCCAGATGTGCTGTTTGCAAGAACTAAATCACTGTATCAATCAGTAGCAAATCACAGGACTGTGCAGGCATTTAGTGGATGTTTCACTGGAAGACATTTGGTAAGATGCAGACGTAGCAATTCCAAGCAGATTTACAGCAGTTTTCCCCAAGTTTCTTACGGACAGGCAAGGTGGCACCCAAAATCTGTAAGTTAAACAAAGATGCCCCAGCCCTGGTTCCCTGGAATATTCACCTGCATAGTATTGTAAAGAAAGAGGAACACTACTCATACAACTGCATGTTTATTTCAAATGCTTTTTGAAGAGGACTGACATAACATCTGTGTGGAAAAGCCTGAGCAATCACAACCCTTCACACCACCACTGCTGCTATTTTCAGTGATCCACCCTGTTTTTGCTACAGTGCTCTTGGCATCATCACGCTGCTGTGATTCAATATTTATCTGTTAGATCTAGTTACATCACAACACTACCCATACTACCTAAATCTCATGTGGAACTTCTGCGGCTCACACCTAACCCACCCGTTTTGAGCTCCCCCTTCGAAATTCACCAGCCACAAAAACAAGAAGTCGTTGGAGATGTGCAAACATCTGGCCCCCTGGAGTGAATCATCCACTCTCTGAAAGGGTGTGCGGTCATGCAGAAGCACTGCACCTTCCTCCTAATGGCAATCGGGTATGAATAGAACCGTGTGTGAACTGCAGTGGTTAGCATAAAACCACTTGTGAAGGGAGTGTGCCAAAAATTGTCTTCAAAACACCTTTAATAACAGAGTTTTGCTTCCACAGGAGCTCCTCCCCAGCACCAAGTTCGAGCAGTCCTTTACCTTTTGTGATGGCAAACAAGGCCCTTTAAGCTTAATATTTTTAAAAGTTGTGCTGAGAGCAAGGTGGTAACGCCTTGTGAAACAAGAGAACTGCGTGCTGAAACTTCTGCTGACAACAAAGCCACCTGCTATGTCCAAGACTAGCATTTTAGTATAATCCTAAGGAAAGACTAATTCTAGAATATTTTTAGCCCTAGCTTTGAAAGTAGACAGCACTCCATATAAACTGAAAAACAGAGTGGTGAAGAGCGGGCAAGAGAATACATGCAGGAAAAATTCTTTGTTTATAATAAAAACACAGCGGCGAACAATTATTCTCATAAAATCCATTGTCACGAAGAAAAAACTCTGAGCACACTGAACAGTGTCACTACTAAGGCTTCCACAGCAATCTCAGCTTCAGAATCAGAAGCACACAGATAATTTGGCAGTCGCTACATCTTTTTGCAACACAGGCACAACTACAGAAAATACATGAAAGATGGTGAATGAATAAATAAAAAAAGGATTTCAAAACTGAGCAGTCACAAAAATAACGAGGGGGGGGAGGGGGAAATGGAGTTCAGGTTTATTTCTTTATCACCATCTGATTTGGGGGAACCTCTGCATTTTCTTGCCGACTTGAACTGTCATTTTTATCCAACAGCGATAACCCGAAAGAGGCAGCTGGGGAACGCCAGCCACTGCCTCAACTCCCAGGTTGGATACAAGCCTCGAGCATCGGTTTAACAGCAGTTGCATAATAAGACTCAAAAGGCCAAGCACTCCTCCTGCCTTGTACATCTCCATTTCCACACGGATGAGAGTGATGGATCTGGACGAAAACCGAGCACTACCCGAGCGCCACTACCAAGCTGGTTATTATGCAGCAAGGAAGAGGCAGAACCCAACACCTGGCGCACAAATATGTAGACACCCAGCGAATAGGTGGATCTACCGCGAGCGATCTTCCCTCTTTCCCTTCCCCAATAGGCAATCCTTGATGGGTGTGCCAGGAATGGGATATCGGGGGGAGGGGGGGGGAGGAGAAGAAAAGGGGTGGGAAGTGGTTGCCTCTTGCTGCAGCCAGAGCGATGGCGAGGTGGTTAATCATGGTGGCTGAGGAAACATGGGGTCACTTCTCCCCCCTTCCGCCTCCCCGTGGGCACCGGCCGCGGGGGGAACCCGCGCCCCGCACGGCTCAGGTGGGTCCCGGGCGGAGCATCCCCGGTGCCCGGCGCGGGCGGGGGGCACCGGGCACCGCTCCCGCCGCCCCGCCCTGCCCTGCCCGCTCCCCGCCGCACTCACTTGCCGATCACCTCGCACAGCTCGTACACGTCCTCGAACAGCACGTCGTCGTCGGCCATGGTCCGGGCGGGGGGGCTCAGCCCGCGGGGGGACGCCCGGCTCCCCCGCCGCTCAGCGCCCACCGCCACCACGGCAAATCCCGGCCGCTCCCAGCGCCGCCCGCCCGCGCGGGGCTCCGGGACTCCCCGCTCCCGATCCCGGTCCTGCTCCTCCTGCTCCTCCTCCCGCGGCCGCCGCCGCTCCCCGCGCGTGTCGCACCCCCCGCCTCCCGCCCCCTCCCTCCCGCTCCGGGCGGCTCCGGCTCAGCGGGGCGGCGCGGGAGCCATGGAGGGGCTCGGGGCGGGCGGCACCGCCGGGTCGCTCCCTCGCCGGGCGCGCGTTCCCGGGCGGGCAGGAGGATAATAGTGGGAAGGGGGAAGGGCGGAGAGGAGGTGGGGGGAGTCCAGGCGCGGCCGCTGATTCCGCTCCCGGGCGCGGGGAGGAGGCGGCGGAGACGGCGGAGAGGCGGCGGCGGTCGCGACAGGCGGTCGCGATAGGCGCTGGCGGTAGCGGAGGGCTGGCGGGCGCGCGCGCGCTCCCGGCGCCGCCGCCGCCGTCACGCAAAGCCCGTCACGAAGCGGGGGGGGGGGGGGGGCCGGGGGGGGGGG
>JAWWES010000001.1:109262975-109403103 GCA_035583135.1 Lophotriccus pileatus
TAGGTAAGTAGTTCTGACATTATTCAGAATTACTTGAACTTCCAAGATGCTTTATTGTTGCAGAAGGTGGTCTGGGGCTGGCATCATCCACCATCCTGGAGACAGAATGGCAAAGAGGGTTTCTTTTTCCTCCTGGGGAGTGAAATATTGCCAGCTTTCACAGTGTTGCTGTGCTTTGAGAATCATGATGTTTCTTTTAGGTCCCAACCTTCTGAAATTTCATCTCTAATGTGTGCACTTCACTGTGTGTTTAAAAATAAAGGTAACGGTCACAAAAAAGGAAATTTGAAAATTATGCCTATAAAGAGAATAATTTCATGTTACAGTATCCTTATATGGGTGCAGTACAAGCCTATTCCTGTATGTGCTCAATAAGCTGCACTGAGGAATCTTTAAATACCAGAACTAATGTTGAATGTTACAGGTGTGTCCCAAACTGGGAGAGAAACATTAGATCTATGTATTGCTCTTTTTAAAAAACGTGTCATTAATTGCCACAACAATAGTCTGCCAAGACTAGATCTCTGTTGCACTTAGAAAATGGGGTCACAGTGGCAATTAGAAATAGTATAATATGGACTTCTTGTGACCTGGAATGTAGGGTGAGGATTCTTGGAAATGAATGGTAGATGCTTAATAAAGCATTTGTTAAAATACTTTAAATCCAAGGGAAGAGGAGCAGTAGTTTCCTGCAGTACACCATAGGAGTACTGTGTCTTTCATATTTAATTTCATTTCATATTCTATCTGTAACTAAACTCTGGTGATTTAAAGCTGACCTGCAGATTAATTTTTCCCTTCCCCATTTCTTAGTTTCTTCAGTTTAGATGTAAGAGTAGTAAACAGTGGAGCATCTTCTCAAATCTAGAACTTGAAAGCTCAAAAAAGATTGATATTTTAAGGTAACTAAATTAAATATCAGTATTATATTACCTAGTTTGGTAATTGAAATCAAGTTGGTGCTTGAAATATATATACTATGGGTGTACTATATTTTTTTTTAAAATGTCACATTTCAATATAGACATTGAGGATTATCATGGAAATGATTGAACTTCTTTAGTAGGTAATATTCAATAAAAACGGATTATACCATTCCTTCATTTGAGTCTCAGAGTCTGCCTGATTTGGCAAGTACATGATGAGAGGGTGTCTTCAAAAAGAAAACAAAAGGCAAGGATAGTTCTTCACCCTTTAAAGATGTTCTAAACCCTCTCTTTTCTTTCTACTCTTTTGGGGGTGGATGTGATCTGAATTCAAGGGGTTTTTTTGAGTCAGATTGGAAGTGAGAGAAGCCACATGGGTTATAATTTTGAATATTAATTCAGATGTGTGTATTGATTCTGAAATAGTGTGTCAGTGTGAAAGTGTACTGATATAGTTTTGGGATTCTACTGTTAAGTATTCCAATACAGATAGTATGTGACATGGATTTAATGTTTATTGAATTATATATTGTGAATATACATAGAGAAAATACCTGACAGTTCTGTATGTTAAATATGTCTGAATACCTTTTTTTTTTATGTATCACTTGTTACAGGAATGTTAACAATTACAGATTTCATTAACATACTGCATAGATACTATAAGTCTCCAATGGTAAGTATGATGTTAAGCCATAATTTGGTCATTTGCCATACAGTACAGAGACTAAAATATCAAACTGAAAGATTTATGATGATTGTCATAAATTATTATTTAAGTCTTTGAAAGTTTAGATGTGTCTGTGTGTGCAAGGTTACAGAATGATGTCTGGCTACCTGAGTTCAGCTCCCATTAAGCAGGATGCTGCTCACAGAGGCTTGGATGCTTTAAAAAATTACTGTTCTTGGAGTGATGGTGTGGAATAAACAAGTTAAACTAGTTAAAATATATGCAAATATTTTAGTTATGTGGCTGAATTGCACAATCAGTTGGAGATCTGTTGGCTTCAATTAACTGTAATTTAAAATTCCCATTGGCAGTCAGTTGATGAAATTCTCTAGCCTGCATGTTCGTACAAACATTTACATCCCTTTCTTGTTCCTGTCAAATCACAATTCCCCCTCTACCAATTAGAACATATGTACTATGTTTTACTAGCTAAAAAAATCAAGAGCAGTTGGATGAAGCAGACATCTGATACATTTGCCTTCTCAAAGCTCATGTTAATTTTTAAAATTTATAGTGAAATTCTTGTCAGATGCCAATAGTGTGGTGCACTGTCCTTTTTTTCTTGTTAAAGAATTCTTTTTTTCCTCCCTGGGGTTTTACAAAGGGTGGAGGGAGAAGCAAATAAAAAGTGGTAACTGGTAACTTCTTAAAAATGGTTTCTATATTGCAATGACCCTCAACCTCAACACTACTGATTTTCCATGTAACTTTACCTAAGGTCTGACAACATTCTATTCCATGGGATCTGCTTATAATGGCAGCAGGAAGGAGGAATAGCTGGAAAGGGACAATATTTGACTTAAGTGATTGATGCAGCCTTCTATAAGAAAAATAAATAAATGAATGTTCCATCAGGGAATGCTCTAGTCTTAATAGGCGAAATTATGCTGAAAATATAATTATTTAAATATTTTAATCATTCTTGCTAGATGCATTGCAACACATACAGTTTGAAGCACATTGTTATTCATGTAATAGGTAATATCCTCAACTGATTCATGAGGAACATCCAGGTAGTTCCTCCATAAAAAAGTGCTCTTGCTTGTTAGTAATGAAGTAAAATTAATCTGTTGGGATTGAGCAGTCAAGTGATCAGGATAAGCTTTTTACTGGTGTGGGTGTGTGAGGAATCACCAGAGGATGTTTGTTTTAAGGTGAGATAAGTTACTGAGGGGATGCCTTTGAGTCCAGAAGACCTGGAGTACAAACCTTGGCCAGCAGAAGGTCTTTCTGTCCCCCAGAATGATAGGTCCTGGATAGTACTTTGCATTGAGCAGGATTTCACCCTTTCTTCTTGTTGTTGCTGACAAGATGTGTTGTTTTGGACTGTTCTTGCTCCGTTTGATTATCGACAGTGAAATGAAAGAAAATTGTTCAGATGTTTGTAATGTTAATGATGGATTTAAAATTCAAGCTAAACTTCCATCTCCCCATTGTAGGTTCAGATTTATGAATTGGAGGAGCACAAGATAGAAACCTGGAGGGGTAAGAATATTTACTACTTGATAACTTACTTGATAATTTACTATTTCCACTATTTCAGAATAGTGGATTTTCAATTAATCATAGACTTAGCTTGTCTCTCTCCACATACTTTTTAATGAAAGCAGAAATAGTAAATGCTTCTCTTTTGGCCCTGCTGCTTAGTTTTCTATCTGAAACAGCACATGAACTGGTGATCTGGGCTATTCTCTTGTTCTTGGTTAGCACCAACTTGCTCTTTAAGGAAGAAAAACAACCCAGAGTAAGGCAGCACGTGTGGGATACTGGAGTGGGAATGTACCTGAGACGGGATGCTGAAGGAATAGGTGGAGTGAACTGATGGGTGAGCAGGAAGCTCTGCCTCAGGGAGCTTCAGCTAGAAATTCATGCAACGTATGGGTGTGAACAGAGGTGCTAAAGGCAGGGAGGCAGCTCTATGTTAAAAAAATAGACTATCTGAGATGAAATAACGGAAGGGTACCCTGTGCAGCAGAACCTCACAGAACCGACCGAGGAGAGGCTTATTTGCTGTAATTGCAGTGACCCCTGGTGGTGCTCAGCTTAGTGCTGCTTTTAAAATTTATGTCTTTTTAATGTCAATATGGGGGGAATGTGCATAAGTGGCAGAATAACTAAAATAACTGCGTATATTGCTGTTTGTCTTCCACTTAATTTTGTAGCAATGAGTTCATAAAATGCTTTCATAAAATGGAATGGTCTTGTGTGAAGTGGTAACAATCTATTAATTTTCTATCCCCAGAGCTTTATTTACAAGAGACATTTAAACCTTTAGTGAACATTTCCCCAGATGCAAGGTAGGATTTCACTATTCAGTCTGCTTCACTTGAAATACGTTAACTCCGTCTCAGCACTGAATTTAAGGCTTCTTTACATAATAAGAAACAATTTAGATTGTAAACTAGAGTACAATAATGAAGGGCTGTCTTTTTAATATAATCAAGAAAGTGTAAGAACTTTTTTTTAATTGTGAGTGAGGACTTTCTTGATTATCCAAAGAAGAAAATTTTTAATTGAACTTTTGCCTTTTTTTGGCTTAACTGTTCTGGTAAATGAACTAGACGTGGGTCAAAATTGATTGCCCCCAAAAAGGCAATATGATGACACTTCAAGCTACCCTGCAAGTCTTGTTTATTTCATGAAAATCAAAAATTGTAGAGAGCCTGTCTTGTTCTGAGAAATCACAGGAATTGAAGACCTAAAAGTACTTTTCAAGGCAAGTAACTTTCCTTAACTAAAGGAAAGACATTATCTTTGTGGTTTATTCTGCTCTACTGCAAGGTTGTGTTTCTTAAAATACAAACGACTTTCCTTTTCTTCTTGATGAAAGTTGAAAGAAATACTTTTTAAACTGTCATTATGCCTTATTTACTAAATGTAACTTGAGAGAGATCTTCGGTTCATCACTTATGTCTTGAGTGCTACTTAATCCCTGAAGTGGAGGGAGAAGTTCTCGTTCTTGCTTTCAGTTTGTGGACTAGTCTAGTGATTATCTCAGAGGTAATGATGTGCTGTATCCTCAGCAGAATTGCCATTAAATCATATATGTCATTCAGTTAAGGAATGTAGTTTGAATGGTAGCTGGTTGTAAAGAATATAGTTAAGACAGCAAAGCAGTACAATTGTTTTCAGTCCAACGTGCAGCAAGAGAAGTCCTGCAATGAAGAAGATGCAGTAAGACCTTTATAAAAGATTGAGGTGCATTAATTACAAGAACTCTCTATTTTTCATTGTTTGTCTCAAAAATACCCATTCTGAGTGCTGGGATACTGTGGGCACAGCACTTGCTGAAAAAAAGTGTACACATGTGAAGAAATCTTTCCACTATCCTTTATACCACAAAAGATCAATTTCCATCACATTTTCTTACTGGTTTTAGATGTCCATGAGCATATTGTTGTTGATGTGTTTTACCAGCTGCAAAGGTTAATTTGAAATCCCTTAAATTCTGTTTTCTGTAACATTATAGATAATGCAAATAATTACTCATCAGGTGGGCTTAATGGGGGTTAGTAAATATATATTTATATACATTTTAAAATATCTATTTCCATTATATTTACATTTTTGTATATTTACATGTTAATATATTTATATATAAAATATTTGTGTAATTGTAAATATATAAATGTGTATATGTGTATATCACTTGGCATTGCTCATTGTCAGTTGAATTCATTAAAAAACATAAAATGTTTTTCTCCTCAGCCTTTTTGATGCTGTATATTCGCTGATCAAAAACAAAATCCACAGATTGCCAGTTATAGATCCAGTCAGTGGAAATGCACTTTATATACTTACCCATAAAAGAATCCTCAAGTTCCTCCAGCTTTTTGTAAGTATTTAAAGCTATGATGTACTTAATTAATTTTTTTTCCCAGTAGATATCTAATTAAGTAATTTAAGTCCTAGTGCATAAACTTCTTGATAAACTTCCATATTCATTGTGTCCATGCATATCTTTTCTTGATAACAGAGAAGTTATGTGCAGGACTGGTGCTTTACCTTTACTTTGTTTTAACCCTTTAATGAACCCTGAACACCAAGGACTTGTCTGTTGGAGTAACTTGCTGTCCTTTGTGGAACATCTCCTGAGCTTCAGAACCTTGTTTACATGGAAAGAAGATTTAGCTGTCTCCCAGAGATGAGACTGTCATTACTCTGTAGTAGTGTTAGTCACAGAAATGAACAGGAGGCCAAACAGAGCAAGGAGAGTTCAGAATAAACATTCAGTTTCACCTTGTGCTGCCTCCTCTCTCCACTTTTGGTGGGAATGGCATAGCTTAGGATCTACAGCTTTTAGTGGTGGGTTAATACCAAAAAATAAGCAAAAACTTAGTTACATACTATTAATTTAGAGCTTATTTGAACAGAAACCCCTGGGTCTGAGCTTGTTTGAGCTCTCCATTAATCTGGTCGCAGGTTCCTGCAGTGATCTGTAACCATCACTTGGAGTCTGCAGATGGATGAGTGAACACAGACAACCACACTGTAAACACATTCCTTCTGGCTTTCCTAGATGTCAGAGATGCCAAAGCCTGCCTTTATGAAGAAGAATCTGGATGAACTTGGAATAGGAACTTATCACAACATTGCCTTCATACATCCAGACACTCCTATCATTAAAGCCTTGAATATATTTGTAGACAGAAGGATATCGGCATTACCTGTTGTGGATGAGTCAGGTGTGTGGTGGGTCTCCTGTGCACAAAAGTGTGGTAAGATAAATGGTGGGGTGGGGGGAGAAGGCAAGAAAGTAAAAAAAAATAATGAAAAAGGCATGGGGGAAGAGAAGGAGTGTAAAGAAATTCTTATGCAAGACGTAGGTTGATAGTCTTGGAAGAACCTCATCATTTAGTAGATTGTTTGCTGTTTTTTTTTTTTCCAGTCTTTCTTTCTTGGCCTGTCTTTTTCTGTGTCGTTATAATGTAACAAATGAAAGCAGGAAGCAAGAAAACTGATTTTACACTCTAAGCACTTTGTTAACTTCTGTTTTTCTTTTTTTTCTTTAGGAAAAGTTGTAGATATTTATTCCAAATTTGATGTAATAGTAAGTATATCTCTTAAATTCTGTTAAATATTTTATATGCAGTAAGCAATTGCAAATAAACTTGTTAATATGGCAATTTTGCTTACTTTGTTCCTTACACTGTAGTTAACAATCTGAATGAAACAGATTCAGTTCACCCTGCACAGCATTTTTTTAATTTCTACTTTTTATTTAAGCTATTCTTAGTAATACTATTTTCAGACGAGCATCTACTGTTCTGGATGGTACCCAAAATTAGATCTGGCTGTACTCTTACAAAAAGAGGGCGTAATCCAGAGGAGGGAATCAAAGCTGGTGAAAGGGCTGGAGGGAGTGTCCTACCAGGAATGGCTGAGGACTCTGGGTTTGTCTAGTGTGGATAAAAGGAGCTGAGGAGCAATGACCTCATTGCTCTTGAGGCTTCCTGAGGAAGGGGAGTGGAGAGTGAGGTGCTGATCTCTTTTCCCTGGTATCCAGGGACAGGACATGTGGGAATGGTTCAGAGCTGCACCAGGGGAGTTTCAGGTTGGACATTAGGAAGCATTTCTTTACCAAGAGCGTGGTTGAACACTGGGAAAGGTTTCCTAGAGGGATGGTCGATGCCCCAGTCCTGTCAGTGTTTAAGAGGCCTTCGGACTTAGTAATATCCTTCATCTTTTGATCCTCCCTGAAGTGTCAGGCCATTGGACCAGAGGATCGTTGTAGGTCCCTTATGACTGTTCTGTTCTGTTCTTATTAGGTTTGTTTCTATTTTTGAGCAAGGATTTTCTTTTTCCAGCTGCTGCCACTCCACAGTCTGTTTTTCAAAGGAAAGCAGATTTCTCTGTGCAGTTTGAGCACTTTGCACAGCTTGACTTTCTCAGTGAGCTAAAAGCTGCTTGGCCTGCTCCTCTGTGGGTCTCTGACTCCAGAGTGTTGCATCTATATTCCTTCTGGTTTAGATTTAATCCAGGACTGTTTCTGGCTTTCCCTCAGTACTGCAGCAGCACAGTCAGATTCATGCCATGATTTGCCAGCCTTGGAGAGCAAGAGCTCTTCTATTCCCATGGCCTTTGGAAACTTGAAAAAGATATTTATTTCTTTTTTACCCCTGTCCCCTCCCATCTGTATGCACCTGCCTTCTAATTGCAGCATCTGACAGCTACATTATTTTTGAGGGATTTGAGTGCCCAGGTTGCTTATTCCACCAACCAGCTGAGCTGATGAAGAATCCAGAGGTCTGAAACGGTGCCTAGAGTGCCTTCAGTAATATGGACAGTAGTCCCAAATGGAAATGCTTTAAGCTAATAAATATCTCTGGATGCAAACAGTGCTCTTAAATACTGAAAGTTTCGTGATGTCACTGCTCTTGACTGTCACTTCTAGGCATTTGTCTTTGTTCTTTGGGATTCTCTGCTGTGTAAGATCCTGTTCTGCCATAAGAGCTGCTCAGGGAATAGGCAGTAGCTGTAGAGAGGATAACCTGACATCTCAAAGACAGTGAAATTTCACAGTTGGTGTGTTCAGCATTTCAGTTTATTTTGTAACTGTGTTAGACTTTGAGGCAGGACATGTTTCCTTTATTTCCCATTCTTTTTCAGAAAGACATCAAAAGTAAGAGGGTTCCTTATGTTTTTCACTTCTTTTCTCATTATAAGCGATGAAGCAACAAAAATCAGTAGGATTTTTAGATACGTTGGATCATTTCTTTGCAAGAAATATGTATTGGGATCAGGAAAAAAACCCCCACACTACAAAATAGCTTTACATTACACTAGTTATTGTGTGGGGGGTAACTTCAGTTTGCAGAGGCTTTTTAAGTTCTCCCAATGTCCTTCATTAGGACTTCAGTAAATGAGTTAACCAAAACTGCTTTTATCTGCATGGGCATCTCAAACCTGTCTTGTCATGCTCAGTGTAATTCAATCAAGGAATTTGACCAATCACAGTATATTCTAGCCAAAAATTAATTCAATTTTATTGCTTGGTCCAGTGTTTTCATTTTAAAGGTCTCTCTTTGTTCTTCCTTCAGTGCCTCAGCAGCAAAATCAGTATGCCAGGGTGTGCCAACAGTAGCAAAATACCATTATGGTCTCACCTACACAGAAAGCTTTTGCAGGTCTGGACAGAGTCCTCTCACTGCAGGCATGGTCCTGTTCTTAAAATGAGAGTTGAGAATGTTCAGCTTTCAGGTTCTTTTAATCTCTTACTTTTGGTGGTGTTGATGGGTTTTCATTGATATTATTCTTACAGTACTTATTAAAATACACCCAGGCACACAGATTGTCATCGAGTGACAGTGCCAGCTGAGTCCAGGAGAGGGAGTTTGAGCCCGAAAATTAGAAAGGTGAAGAATTAATTTGCTCTCTTAGATCTCAGTCACTAAGATCTACTCCATTGATGGTGTTCAGAGCAGTTCGGTGTCGTCCTTTCTCCTGTGAAGAATAAGCAACAACCCCCCCTGTATATTCTGTGTAGTCTAAAATCTGAAAAACTTCACCTTTACATTTTCTACTCATGGCAAAAGCAGGGTGAGTGACACCAAGCCAAAGATCAGGCAGCAAAGGAAGGAGATTTTCACTGGCCTAATGGATATCACCAAACAGTTTTCATCAATTAATCCAGTCTGTCATATGTTGTTTAGCATAATTGCATGCTTGACAGTTCCCAGAAACTGAAGCCGAAAAGCATCTGCTTTGTGTAATAGATGACTTGGAATAGACTCAGTTTACTTTAGAAATGTGTATCTGCTTGACGCCAAAATATTTACTTTACTGAGTGGTTTATTACTAAGTGCTGAGGTGCCTGATGGGCTTTGGGTTTGTTTAGTTTGTTTGTTTTTTTTTTCCCAGAATCTTGCTGCTGAAAAAACATATAATAACCTAGATATCACGGTGACACAAGCCCTACAGCACCGCTCTCAGTATTTTGAAGGTGTTGTAAAGTGTAGTATGCTGGAAACACTGGAGACCATTGTGGATAGAATAGTGAAGGCTGAGGTGAGTCCCTTCGTTCTTTTGGTGCTGTTTATCCTTCTTGTTACTACTGGGAACTTTCTCACACATGGAGGTGAATGAGTGTGTGGGTCCTCCTCCCCTGTGTTACCAGTTTCAGTCGTCTCTGAGGTGTGATCAGCAATATTTATGTACTTTACGTTCTTCAATTACAAGATTTGTTTATTTTTACATCTTCAGGGCTGTAACCAGTCATATATTTGATATGAGGAAAACCTCCACTTTGTTAACAGCCCCTTAGAACCTCCATTAGGCAATTTTTACTTGTAGCTTTCTGCATTTGCTTGAGCTTCCTCCTGAAAGGGAGTAATTTTAGCTTTGCTGATGTACAGATTTAAAATTTGGATTATTTTATTACTATTTTAAGGAGCTTTAGATGTTTGGGTTTTAAGAACAACTTCTACCCTCTGATGCAGACTAAACACAGTGAGATTACATGTAAAAATGAGTCAGGCAAAACTACAAGCTATTTTTAGCTGCCAGACAAGTGCTTGATCTTACTGGAAATTAAAGAAATGAAACAATTACATTGTCCATCTTTCTTGAATTCATTACATCAAGAATAGGAGTAATGAATAAGAGAGGAATAAAATTATTAGACACATGCATATACAAAAACCAGTCTGGCTTTCAGTTTCAATTGTGTAGCCCTATGAGAAAAGTTAAGTTTAAACCAATTCGGACACGTCAAAATACAACAAATTTTGGTGCTGTGCCTCCCTCTACTGAGAAAGACAGAAAGTATTTTTCAGAAGGAAGCCTCATTTTATTACTGTATCTTATTTTTTTTGAGATCACTTATCACATCTTATTTTTTTGAGGCTGAGTTGGGCAGAGCCTGCAAGCTGGGGAAAAGCGCTTGATGAAAGTGCCACTTTTTGAGAGCAGAAGTGTTTTTTCAAGACCTAGATCTTGACTTACCTGTCACTTTATCTCTCATTTTGTTTCCATGTGATACAGCTGTGTGCTTTTTAAACATGCACTGCTTTCACTTATGTAGGGCAAGCATGTTTGTGTTGCCACGAGGGAACTGGTATTGCTTACACTTTGAACCGTTTGGGGTTGGGTTTTTTCCTACTTGTCTTCATACTGCTTGACTTTAGGGGTTTTTTTTGTTTGTTTTTCTTTGCTTTGCCTATTACTTTAAATGAGGTACAATGTTTCTCAAGCTCTGTTCCCTGCTGGCAGGTTCATCGTCTGGTGGTAGTGAATGAAGCCGATAGCATTGTGGGTATCATCTCCCTCTCTGACATCCTACAGGCTTTGGTACTCACACCTGCAGGTATGGATCTGCCCTCTGACCTTTGCCACGAAGCTTTGGTAGTGTACACCCCGCTGGCTTCAATTTATTTGACAAAGGAAAATATTTGATCTTCAACTTCAGTAACTGTTTTGTCACAGTTCTTAAATACATCAATAATTTCTCTTCGGGGGAAAAAGCTGGCAAAGCATTAACTGTCAGTCTCCTGCTCACTGGGGAGGGCATGCAGAAGCTTTATGAATGTCACTGTTGTTCATATATCTTCTTTTTAGAGGGGGAAAAAAAAGGTCTTGATTAGCGTTTTAATAGGATGAAGTTGAAATATATTGGGAAGAAATTCTTTAGTGTGAGGGTGGTGAGGCCCTGGCACAGGGTTATGGGGGCTCCTTTAGTTGGGTTTTGTTTGGGTTTGAAGTTTTGCCTGAGTTTCTAACCTGCTTTATGTTCTTAATTGTAACTTCACTTTGGCCACATAAATGACTTCAGTGTCACAAGAACTAAAGCAGAGCCACCTTTTGGCTTTGTGAGGAAGACAAATGTCTCGAGGATTACAATTTTGGCTCAAAAAAAAAAATCAGGCTAAACAAATGGAGCTGGATACGTCCTTCAAATAAGAAAGTCTGAATGTGAGCTTTATTGGCATCTCTTATCTGCCCTGGTAGATAACATAATTATGTTTAGGTGTTTTTTCTCTGTAGGTTTAAAAAAAAAAGTTAATGTAGCTTGTTGAAATAGTAAAATTTTTCCTCTCAAAAGAAGTAATTACTAACACTGCTGGAGGTATTATGACAGTGCATCTGCTTTATTTTAATGACTTGGGAGAGCAAATAACCCAGCTCTTGAAAGGTACAGCTGAGGATGAGAAATCAGCCTAAAGGTCTGGATCAAATAGAATGATGTCCTTGAGAGAGAATGGAGTGGTGTCTGCCTGTCCAAGAGGGAGATGTAAAGACAGGCAGCTGGTGCCTCTCCAGGCAGAGAGGGGAGTTTCCTCCATGACTGGAGGGCAGGAGGATCCAAGGAGAGTAGAACTTACTGTTAATACAGCAAAGATTAGGCAGAAGAGATGCATCTGAATATTGCCAGACAAGGAGCTTTGTTATACTGGAATTACATGGACACCTCCATTGCAACTCTGAAATGATGTAGAAGAGCTCTGTAGTTAATTGCAAAGGGCAGTTCCTGCTCCCAGACTGTGGGCTGGGCACTGCTGGTGTTAACAGGTGGCAGCACCACACTCTGTGAGAGATCTCTGTGAGCTGCTGTAACTCATTGATCCGACAGGAAACTGAGCCAGCAAAAAAAGCTGCAGTTTTGTCAGCTTGCCACCCTGAGCTGGCTCACAGAACAGTCTGGTACGGGGGTACTGCACAGGGGTTAGAGCAACAGAGAGGACAGGGTTATGCCATGGGAGAGATGAGGTGAGGGAAGGCATTTTTTTGGGAGCAGGTAGGCGTTAGATTGCATTTCCAATTGCATTTCCACAGGCAGCTGCCCAATTTTAGACTGGGATTTGTCTCGTGAAGAGGGGATGTCTGCAATGTAAATCTAGTTTGTAGAGTTTGGAGTGTGATTTAGCTCTTAAAGTGGATGTGTAAGCATAGCAGATAAATCATGCCCTAAAAGTGTTAATTTCTCTTCACAGACTGGAAAGTAAAATTTATTGACTGGCAGGAGTCTAGACCAGCCTATGTTAGGGGAAAAAAATTACCACTTGTGATGTGAAAACTGGATGCATTTAATGAATCTTTCAGTGTTTGATTATACATTACAAGTAGCAACTCCAGGTTTCTGGCAAGAGATTCTTGCTCTCTAGTTGGATGCTGAAGCCAAGCTCACCATGGGGTTCAGCATGGTTTGAGTACCCGGGGAAGAGGTGAGGTGCTGTACATTCCTGCTGAACAGGTCTCCTGGATCCCTGCTGTCAGCAAAATCTGCCTCTGAGCCAGGAAAAATGGGCCCATCAACACTGTGTACTCAAACTGAATTTTTATACAGTTTGTGCTCAAGCAGGGCTTCATTTTTTTAGGGCTGTTATGGTGATTAAGCTTGGCTCTAAGCTGAGGAACAGGTTTGGGCTTTGGATTTTTCTTTGGGGGGGTTTAAACTTTTTTTTTTTTGTGATGGGGAGAGTCTTCAAATGCACTTGGAGTCACTTCCCAGAAGAGTTTCTTGGACTTACAGTGAAGTCAGAAGCAATGACAGTCTCAAGGCCTTACAGGCTGTGCTTCGTTGTTGGCATTCAGCAATCCTGCGGTATATTCTTTATAAATGGTACATCCAGGACTAAGATTTTGGTGACACGGTCAGGGAAAAGCTCCAGGATTTGGGATGAGCAGTGCTTTTCCGTAAGCCCCGTGCTACGAGCCAAAGGAAATCACACCTGCTTTCCTCTTGTGTTCACAGGTGCCAAACAGAAGGAGAATGAGAGCGAATGACTGCTGCGAATGTACGTGTTTGTAGGAGAACTTGAACAAAGTTTCTGGGTCAAGTTTGTCTCGAGAGCAGTGACTGCAGTAGAACAGAAGCAGGATGGTTGAGGATGTGTTTTGGGACTTAGTGATGGATGATGAGTTTCTTCCCCCAGTGATGTCGCAAAAATTTAAAAAAAAAAAAAAAAAAAAAAAAAAGCAGCATGACAAAAGCTTATGTTAAAATGTAGGCTCGTATTTCAAAATGTCTTCAAAACATTTGCTGGAAGACTTCACATGATGTCCTTCATTAAAATGCACTGTATTCTGAAACTTTTTCATTTTGTATTTGACAGAGGTCACTGGTCAGCAATGGATATATGTGGCATAAGGCAAGTGTATGGCATATTCATATCATAGTGCCTTATGTCAAAATACAGCAATATGTCATCACTGTTGCCCATCACTGTCAAAGGAAGTGTTGTGCTAAATGAGACACTGTATTTGAATGTGAAAGTCTTTAAACCTAAAACCAAATCAGTTTCAGTTCTCATTAGATTTGTCATAAAAGCTGTAATTTGGGTATCGGTAGACTTCTTTAAAACTTCAATGACAGTTTTGTGTTCAATGTTGCATTCTGAACTGAAATGTAAAACAAGACTGATTTAAAAACAGCTTTATTTATTTTTACTTTCATGACAATTTTTTACACATCTTTGGTGGATAGCTAAAATTTCACCATATCCATTAATAAACTGTTGATTGTTATACAAACAAGTGGGAGATTTTTCTCATTATTTAAAACTTCGGAGTGGCAGAAGCTGTGGCCTGTTGATCAGTCCGTGTTACTTGAGCTGAGGATTTCAGAAGCATGGATTGAAAGTGATCTGTACTGTCATACACAGGCACCACGGAGGAAATGAGGTGCCAGAGGACAATATTTTCATCTGTATTAAAGTGTAAAATGATGTTTGTACAACAAAAACCCGAAACTTTTTATTGTATATGATCTGTACAGAAGCGGAGGAGTGAGGAGAGCTGTGGGGTATTTCCTAATGTAAATGTACTGTAAAGTTTGAAGATGAGACTTTTATAACTGTAGATTCTTGTAGATGGAAGAAATTAAACCCTACAACATCAGTTTGGTTTTAGCAGTTCGTGCCAAGTTCTTTCACATGTGTAAATGTACGTGCATTTTTATTAAAGGCACTCCTGTTTTCCCTGGACTTTAAAGTTGGCTTATGCTAATGGAGTAATGCAGGCAGGACTTTTGTATTGTGTTTCTAGCCTGAATACTGCACTGGAATAATTCAGTAAATGGATCCATTATTTTTCCATTTATAAACATTGAGGTAAAAGGTGAATAGTTTTCAGTTTGCTTATAAAATGTGAGGGTTTTAATGAAAAAAAGTAATGAAAAATTCTTTCTTTAGAACTATTCCCCTTTCCTATAAGAACTTTAATTTTGAACTAAATGTGTGAAAAATTTCTTCTTGCAGGTACCTTTTGTGTCTAAAAATACTCCTGTAGTACACAATGGAAACTGTTCACTTAGACTTTATCTCACTTTCTTACCCTGTGAAAAACATTGTCAAGTCTCCTCCAGCACCTTTTCCGACTGGGTAAATATTGACTCTGTTCCCTGCAATTCCCAATGGTACTGAATTGGAATAGCTGCTTTGGCCCAAGAGCAGCGACCTCGGGGTCTGGTGCTGTGGTTGCTGCCATCAGAGCTGACATCAGCACATCTCTGATTATCCTTGTGTGGGAGATAGAGTGATTGGAACTAAAAATAGTGGCTCTCATTCTTCCTAGGATGTGTGCAGGGGATAATTTGTAGATAGCTGATTAAGGGTTAGTGGGCAGCAGGGCTCCCTGCAAACACCACACAAACCACATAAAAAGCCAGGATCCAGCCCCAGCACAGGCACTGCAGCATCCTCTGGGAGCTGGGATGGCAGGGAGTTGCCTAAATGGATTGTGAGATCTCTCTTATCACTTATTTGCATGAGCATATTCTTCAGCCCCGTATGCAAGGTATTTTTGAAGATAAGGGTTGAACAGCTGGTAGGTACTTGTATTTCTATATTTTGTAGCAAAAAGTCTTCTGTCCCTGTTCCACACAGACAGCTTTGCATGCAGCAGTAAGCAGAAAGCCAGAATGAATTTGCAGTTTTCAGACAACCACGTATAGACTTCCTATTGTAACGTTATTACAAGTAGTGCTGTTGGCACCTTGGACTAGCAAAATTACGGACATCAGCCTCCTCAGTGATACAAAGCTCTGTGTTTGGAGAATTTCCACCCTCTACTTTCTGGGATTCAGAGCTGAACTCTGTGTTTGTGAGGAGCAGAACCGCAGTGTGACCCCACAGGCAGGAGCAAACAGCAGTGCCATCAAAAAGGCACTCGGCTTGCACTGGCACAAGCGCCGGTGCTGATGCAGTAAACACAGCTAAAGGAAATGTGTCATTTTTAATGCAGATCAGTTTTTTACAGAACTAGAGAAATGCTTGTTCCAGCATAAGGGAGGGGCAGGAGTAAGTAAATGAGGGTAGAGAAAGGAGGGGTGACTCAGCAGTGCTGCCGCGTGTTCCAGATTAAAGTGACAGCACAACTAAAGCTTCGGTCCAGGACTCTTCACATGGCTCATGAGAGGCCCCAGCCATGGAAAAGAGTTAATAAAATGTCATTAAAGTCCAGTTCTTACACATTTTTTCCCTCAGGACAGGCAGCAAGCAGCACCTGTAGATCTGAGACCACTGCAACAGCTCCAGGTGCTCCCTTTCTTTCCACAGACAGGACCACGCTGCACATGGAGGTGGCAGAAGTGTCCCCCACGACTCCTGAAAGCCTGTTCAGTTGGGCAGATGAAGAAATGGATTCTATTTGAACCAGCAGAACTGTAAAACACATTCCTATGCTTCTCTGTGCATTTCCTTGCCCAGCGAGAAATGTCTGTGAAAGATAATTACTCCGAAGGGCTCCTTGGTCTGGGAAGGATTTTTACATACCCTGGATATTTTTAGCTCTATAGGTGTAAGGAAATGTTTCTTAGTAGACTTCAGCCCTCAGTATTTTTCAGTATCTAGAAACGCTCTGAAATAACTGAGGAAAAATCACCCTTTGCTGGCATTGATCACTTGACTGACAAAAAACATTTTCCTGTTTTTCTTCTGGAATGCCTCAGTTAAAAGGTCCAGGATCAGACAATATTTGCTGTTTACTGAACCGAACTCCAGTCATTGTGTATCCGAGGCCTATTCATCTCCTTTTTCTAAGGAATACTGTTCTGCTGGGAATGTTTGGGTAACACAGAAAGAACCAGCCTCTCTTTCCGAGGCCTGAGCTCTTGTCCTCACGGCAGAAGGAGGAATCTGACTGAAGCGGTTCCAAGACTACGCACTGAGGACACTCCTTGCCATTTTTAGAGGGACCATAGGGTAAGTTGGATTTTCTCAGTTTTGGTCCAGCTAGAAGGGAAACCACGTGTGTTTAATCCTGTCTCACAGCAGGCTCTGTAACTGCTCACACTGAGCTCTCCAGTCAGCTTGAGAATAACCAGTTTACTTCTGAAGTTTCTGTGAACTTTCACCCATATTGAACACTTATTAAGGGTAATTTCCAGAGGAAAATGACATTCTGTATAATTTAATATTACCCTTGTACCCACATAATGTATTTATGCAAAAAGAATGTTCTGCAGACTCTTCGCTCTTCACCTCAGGTCTTAATTTAAATGTGGTTTTGAAAGTCACTTTCTTACTACGCATTTGTTTTCTGGTGGTTGCAGTCAGACCTGTTCCTGCTGAAGTGAATGGGAAAAGGTGACCTGTACTCATACATCAAACTCATTCCTTCAGAAAGAAAGTATGGAACGTGTCCCTGCCAGCTGCATACCAGGACCTGGACGGCATCAGTGCCAGTAGCTCCTGCACACTGAATTTGTTCCTTAATTTGCTTCTCCTAACATTTTGCCAGTGGTTCCATCTGAGTATTGGAAAGTACGACGACGGAAGAGGCAGGAGGGAGCAGGAACAAGTGTAAGGCTGAACTGATTGTACTTTGTAACCTCTGCAGGCAGCGAGGGCCGTGCTGTGCCTGTGGGAGCACGCCCAGCACAAACACTGGACACACTTCAAAAACCTCCTCGGGAAGGTCCCGGTTTGCTGAAGGACAGGGCAGGTAATTGTGCTGGTAATTGAAGGTACAAGTCAGAGCTGTTCTGCATTCGGGAGATGAGTCGCCAGGTCTTTGCGGGTTTGCACGTACTGGATTAGCATAAAAATACTTGACTGTTGAGCTACGTTTGCTGCATGAAAATCATCATGGTTTTTCCTCCATCATGGAAAAGCCACGTTCCTTTTTTCCAGCCTCCCTCAACACCTTGTTTCTGCAGACGGTTCTTGGAATTCTCCCTTGTGGTATCTCCTGTTTCAGACCCGTGGCCATACCTGATGTGTTGCATTCACTGACCATGTTGTTGGCTCATTTACAACAACATGAATGCCATTTATCATCTGAACTGATCCAAGGGCGATGTTTGATTTGAAGGAGTATCTGGGAAAGGCCTGGAGTGCAGCCAGTGCACAGCACACGTCACTTGTCCCAAAGTTCTCTGAACTCCTTTGTAGTTCACGGCACAACTTGAAAACACTACAGGCATGAAGAGGCTGCAGCAGGACCAGGGAATGTACAGGCAAAAGATCTAATCCCTAATGGTCCTGATGCTATGGAATGCTGCACTGGGAAAACAGAGCCTGAACATCACACTTGGATTGTTATAGGGGGAGGGAATTTCTGCGAAGGACCCCTAAGTGTATGAGGCTGCTCAGCCCTAAATACATAAACAGTAAGAGTTCAAATAATGCACAATGCCTGGATTACGCTTTTCCAGCCACAGGCGCACTCTCCCTCTGCACCAGAGCACTCCAGGAATTGTTTAAGCTTCACCTGGGCAGGAGAAATGCAATGACAGCCTTACCATGATCCAGATCCTCTCGTCTTTGCTTAAGCTGCTGCTTGAGTAGCTGTGTCCCAGAGGGCTCCCAAAGGCCATCAGCAGTGAAACCCAGTCCTAGAGCGTGGAAAAACAACACAGTTCCCTAAAAACTGTATTTGAGTGTCCCAGTCAAGACAGAACGAAGCACTTGCGTGATTCTGATGGAGTAAGGATTGTTGGCCAATTCCTTGCAAAGAAACAGTGGAAGAAAAGAAAATTAAAAGGTTGTCTTCAAATTTAAAACAAACCCATGCCCAGAACTGTGTGTTCCTGCTGCAGCACAGGCTGACAAGCACAAGGGTATCCTAAGGTGAGACAACTCCATTGCAATCTGAGGCAAGAAGTAAAGCCAATAAAGGGAGGGGAGTGGAAACCCTGCAGTAGTGAACTCCCCCAAATGAACACAGAGGGAGCAGGTGCAGGTTAAGAGAAACAAGATGGATAAATAGACAAGGGTCCAAAAGGTGAGTGGGATAAGAAAAAGAGAGTAAGGGGAAAGACCTTGTCAGAAGAAGTGGGGTGTCAAGGAAGGAGCAAAATCAGAAACTCTCACAAACAAAATATTGATGCTCACCAGCATGTGGAGGGGTATGGATGTATATTCTGAAAATGCAGGTTATGTTTCACCAGAGTAAAAAGCACAGTGCCAAAATACTACAGGCAAGTAATAACTGTGAGGAGATGGAACTACCGCAAACTTCACCTAATTTTCCAAATCCATGTATGTCACTGGAAGGTAATTCTTGTCTCACTTCTCTCAGTCCTCTGGCTCAGTAAATAGCCCAAATTTTGGACCCACATTCCAGAGGGAGCAAGTGCAAAGATGATGGCACATCTGCAGGGCTACACAAGGGATGGTCGTACGGGATTATGGCTGTTGCAATCCTTGTCCTTTGTAACTTCTGTCTTTTAAAACACACAAGGCAAAAAGGGACGTGGTGATGTACATCAGGCAGGGCTGTTGCTCTGCACCTCCAGAGCTTTGAACAGTATCCCTCTTTACAAAAGCTTGATTTCCACAGGCTACTGCTTTTCTGTTGGCCCACCAAATCCCACCATCACGGGATTGCACCAGTCCCTGTGGTGGGATGCTCTAGGGCTGTGATGAAGTGGGAATCTACTGCAGAGAGGCTGGACACGGAGAAGGAGCACACAGTGTTACATCCACCAGACATCACTGACAAAGTACAAAACCCCTGTGTTTTCTCATGAAATAACTATCCTTCCATCATGTCCCTATTCACTGAAGGCTGTTATCCCTGCTGTCTCACAGGCTACCAGCACTTAGCCTGTAAAACCCCATAATCCAGGAGAAGAAGGGTATAATTAGGCTATCCCAAAAAATGTGAGTATCTCCTAAAAGCCTGTCTGCTCCTTCAGAAGCAAGTCACTTTTGTGTACAAATGGCTTTCTTTTGTTTTAGTTCCCTGCCCTCTCAGCAGGTTAGATGAACAGTAGTACTGGGAATGATTGGTTGGGATCAGGGAGAAGCCAGCCCATCTGCCTGAACATCTTCCAGCTGTTAGGCTGTTTTAGCTGTACCCTGGCATAGTTGCTTGTTAAGTATCACTGTACCCAAAAAAAGAGAAGCTGCACAGAAAGAAAATTATTTCAAACTATTGTTAATTTTTCAAGGAAGTGTGAAAAGGCTGGATATTTACAAAAGTGTTCAAAATCAGTAGCAGAGGGGGGGGAAAGACAATTTCACTGTTCACTGTGTCTTTCTCCCGTAAATTCTGCATCCATTAAGTGCTGCAGCCGCCTCTATTAAAGTGGAAAACTCTCCGCCGCTTGGATCTCACAGTTAACTATTCCCAATCACCCAAACACCTCCTCCCCCTTCCCTTATATGCCATTCCCAGCACTTTATCGGTGCTGGGATTCCGTGGTTCCCCCTAAGTTCTCTGTGTGCACAGAGAACGCTCTGCAGAGGCACCGCGACGGTTTTAAACAAACGCCAGATCCCAGGATGCGGAGCGACCCTTCCCGGGACGGGCGGCGTCCTTGGAGCCCGCGGGGCTCCGCGACACGAAGCGCACGGAGGAGCAGCGCCTGATCCCATTCCCGGGAGGGGAGCCCCCTGGGATGGGGACAGGGATGAGGACTGGGATGAGGATGGGGAATGGGATGGGGACGGGAATGGGAACGGGGATGGGGACAAAGATGGGGTTGAGGATATGGATGGGGACTGGACTGGGACGAGAACTCGGATGGGGCGGGGTCAGCGATGGGGACGGCGATTGGGACGGGGATGGGACCAGGTATAGAGATGGGGGCGGGGACAAGGATGGGAATGGGGACAGGGACAGGGACGGGAATGGGAAAGGTGATGTGGACAGGGATAGGGGAAGGGGATGTGGTTGGGAAGGGATTGCGATGAGGACGGGGATAGGGACGGAGACGAGACTCCGATGAGGACAAGCACAGGGGTAGGGACAGGGATGAGGACAGGGATGAGGACGGGCACAGGATAAGGACGGGCACAGCTCTGGGGCCGGTCCCGGGGCGGCGCGCGCAGGACGCACCAACCGCCTCGCGGCGCGCGCGCACGCGCGCGGTGGGCCACGCCCCCTCACCGCCCGCTCGAGGGGTCCGGGGAGGAGGGAAAGGAGGAGGGGGGGGGAGCGGGAGCGCGCGCAGGCGCGCGGCGCGGTGACGTCATGGGCGCGGGGAGGGAGTGTGACGTCATGGCGCGGGGAGGGGGTCGGGGCTGGGCGGGGTGCGGGCGCTGATCGCGATTTATCGTTACTTGTGTCGCCCCTTATCACCCTTTTATCGCCCCTTATCGCCCCCGGCGGAGGGACCCGGAGCTGCCCCCGGAGCGCGGGAAGGGGCCGCGCAGGTGAGGGAGCGGTGCTCCCGCGTGTGCAATAAAGAACCCTCTGTGCGAACCGGGCTTGCAAGAGCTTTATTTATTTATTTATTTCATTTTCCGACAGAGTGTAAGTATTTTTCGCGGCGCGATTTGAACCCTCTTTGTTATTAGGAAAAGCACTGTCCCTAAAAGCTGTGTCTTAACCTGTCGGGAGTGCTCTTAATGCGCTCTTCCAGTCGCGCGAGTCACTGGTGGCCGCCGTTCCTTGAGAGACACTTAAAAGCAGCGCCTGAGACAGCAGGTGGATCTTAGAACACTTAAGTACTCGCCTGGATACATCGTGTTCCCTGGTGTTTAACGTGTTGCACAGAGACTTATATACGAAAGTTGGAAGTTTCGCGCATCCCCTTTTCCAAGTTTTGAATTAGATGGTTTGTGGGAGACAGCAAAAGCTCTCTTGAAGGAATTAGTCAGGAACTATTCTAGTTTACAGAAGTATTTATTTCTGTCAAAATGCTTTAGCACACATGCAACTTCTTAAAACTCGTTAACGTAGGTAAATTATACAGCTGTTCTGCACACAGAGAAAAAAAGCTGTCAATGCAGAATTACCTGAAGAAATGGTTTAAAGGGTGGCTTTAAAATGCAGAGCTGACAACACTTCACCAAGAACACCTTGTTCCTGTCTTCAGATGAATTTAAAAGAGAATATAATCAAGAAAATCAGTGACAATAGTTACATCTCCCACCTTCACAGTGGTAGCATATAGGGTGAGAGAAATTCCTTGTGGGTCTGTGGCTTCATGACATAAAAAATCTTTAAAAACTGTTTAATCACTATCTGCTATTTGCAATGCAGCCAAAACCCCAGTCTATTTAAGTTGTTCTCTAAATTTCACACATCTAAACCTGTAGGCAACCATTTCTTCCTTTTTGCAGGGCCATGAAGCTGAGCCCCACACGGGCCACGCAATAGGAAGTTTTAAAATGTGAGTGTTCACTTACGTTTTGAAATGAAAGTGGTGTCTGAAGAGCCATAAAAGAGGTTAACAAGAAAAAACAATACAAAAATGCACAAGGAAGAGAAATGCAATTAAAGAATCCCTTCCTGAGCTGAGGCAAATGCTTTTGCTGCTCCAGTGGCATCACCTGATGGAGGTCTCGCCTTCCTCTGGTTTCCAAGTGCTTGGAGTCACACTAGGCCATGTTGCCAGGTGTGACAGGTTAAACTGAAAACAAGGAATACCAAGCATAATATATGGGGGGATTTGGGCCAAAATACTGTAATAGAGAAAATGCTTCAAGAACTTTGGAAGGCAGTGGGATTCCTTTTGGGATGATGCAGCAGATAAACATGGTTTTCTTGCTAAAAGACAAGGTCTTGGAGAGTTAGTTGGGGTTGTGGGAAAGTGGTTTGTTGGAAGACACTGAACAAAAATTCCCAATTCTGGAGCAAAGAATACACCTGTTAGAGCAACCATAGCATTCGTTAGGCTCACAAAGGGCAAGGTGAACCTATCAAAGCCTGCAGCTTCAGTTGTCCACATTCAGTACAGGAGGAGAGCAAAAAAATGGGTGCTGCCTACCACTTGAGCTGCATGAGAAGAATCTGCCTGAACCAGGATTTGTGTGCTGCTCTGGACCATAAAAAGTTGCAGACTGAACCAGCAAATGCAGCAAGGATACCACTGCATCAGCAATTACGAGAACAATTGAGAATGAGGCTGTAACTCAGTTTCAGATTAAATGGGCTCATGAAAAGATGAGCATTAGTTTGCCAGCAGCCAGGACCCAATACCATGACAATGCAAGCCAAGCATTTACAGGTGTGTTTGTGAATCTCAGCCACAAGTTTTAAAGTAGTCATTTCCTTTCACAGGAGTGCATTCTTGATTTTCACCCGTGTATCTGGTACATCTCCTTGTAGCTCCTGGGTTTAATTTAAAAGTTTAAGGTTTCATTCTGAAATACACACATCTGACATCTTATCAAAAAGTATGTGACAATAATGTTTGGCATATGAGCAGTGGAAACTTTGCTCTTGAGACCTGGAATGATTTACTGGCAAGGGTAATGGTTTGTCTTAAAACAGATCAGGGCGTCAGTTGTTTCAAAGCTGGGAGAGGGATTTCTTCCTCAGGAAAGAGAAGAAAAGGACACTGACTATTCACAGGGAGGAAATGCCCTACAGTCCCTGGTAGCCTTCCCCAAACCACTTCACTGCACAAATTCTTAACAGCTGGGTTAAGGTGCTGTATTTTTAGGTTAACCGCTACTGTTTCAATCAAAAGTTTATTTTCAAGTCCTAAGGAGTAGCTGAGTGTGAGTTTGGGCACTACAAAACCCATTTCTTATCATCTTATGGGGTTTTTGAGTTTCATTTGCCTGTGGTCTTCTCAGGGTATGCACATACTGTGTGCACAGTATTGATGAACCACAGGGCAGGTAAGTTGTTCAGAGGCTGGTTTTGGAGCAATAGTTATCAGTTACATCTTAAGATCTTTCACAGTGTTTTCATTTAAAAGTTTGATGTAAAAGGTACATGGTGACCGTGAACAAGAAATTTTCATGGTTTGACAGCAGTTTGTTATCCAAAAGGTGTAGGAAGCGCCAAAACCTTTGCCTCAGAATCCAAGTATAACAGGGTCATGGGTACTTCAATTTGTAACCCAGGTATTACTTCACTTCCCCTTACAAAGTCTGAGGATGATACTTGACACTGAAGGTGAGTATGAACTGCTAGCACTTTGTAAGAGAGAATATTGGAGGTCTACCAGATTTCTGACAAATTGCCATACTGTTTAGGTGTGCAAGTTCTGCGAACTGAAAGTAGTTCCTATTTTGGGCAATAGACATGTATTGTGGTTGCAGGGAAAAGAGACAACGTTTTGATCATGGCAGCCACAGATATTTTCAATCCTTGCAAAAACTGTTGGTCAAAAGAACCCTAAAAAGCCACCAGCTAACCCTGAGTAAGTCTGACACCTTGGAAAAGTCTATAATTAAATCAGCTTGGAAATCTCCTGTGTGGATTGTGTGTACTGTGCAGGCTGCAGCTGCAGAGCTCAGGTGTAGCACACAAGCCCTGCCACACCGTAATTAAGGAGGCCAGGTTTCCCACGAGCGCATGTCGTAACAGGTGACTGATATTTGTCTAGGAAGATAAATCTCCAACTGCATTTTTTTCCTTAGTGGAGTTGTTTTTAAGTTCCTTCTTGGTCTCCATTCTCCACTGAGGCATTGCTCAGTGAGATGGGGGCTTTCACTGCCACCTTTCCCTCTGAAGACACCATCAGGTCTCGTTTCTGTGGCCACTCATTTTCAAAGAGCAGTTGGAATTTATCTCTGGGATCTGTACCTTGCCCCCCTCTAATTCCGTTGAAATTGACTGCCAGGTTCAAAAGTTCCTGGGAAAGCTGCGTGTATATGTGAACATGGGAAAGCATAAACCTAATTTCCTTATGCAAAGGGGTAAGAGCTGCCTCTTTTGAATGAGGAGCTCTTTTTCACCGCCCTTCAGACATGGTGACCACATCCCCTGTGTCAGACACTTGGCTCACACCGACCCAGGCGCCCGGCTGGGAGAGAGTGCCGGGGCAAGGAAGGTCTTAGTCAAGGAATGGTAAGGGAAAAACTCATATTTCTCATCTAATCAGACTGTGGTCATAATTAAACATAAATTACAGTATCATTAAACATAAATTACTGAAGATGGGTAGTAAACTAAACCAAAGCTGAGTCTAATACTGCCAAAGAAGCTCATGGGTCACCCTTCAAAATCAATTTCCAAAGGTGAAACAGTCCCAGGTCAGTATAGCTGACAACATCAACAGAGAAGGGAAAGCTTTAAAATTACACAAACTCTTATTTATTGGAGTTTCTTTAGTTATTCCTTGCCATTCTGGTGAGTTTTCCCTGGTGTACCGTGTGTCTGTGAACAGTCTTGATTGGATTACTGGAGATGCTTATTTCTTTTCTCCCCAGTTGCAGCTTTTTCTCATTGATGAGTATGGATTAAATTATAAGAATTGTGGAGGAAATCTCTCCATGATGCTTTTATTGAAACTTTCTTAAATTAAAAATATCTTAGAGGGGATAAAACCAGGTAATAAAACCAACTCAAACCAACACAAATCTGCAACTGCACGTTACAGTCATGCACCTCTATGGGAAAAAAAAAAAAATCACATTTTAAGGACAATATCAAAATAATAAAAATAAAAACAGAAAACCCAATGACCTTTGTATTTTCATTTCATATCTTTCTAACTCGCATATCTCAAAGACCTTCTACCTTTTGTATAAAAGTATTAAGGTCTTTGGAGCAGATGGGTGCCACCCTGATATTTATAAACCCTGGAAGAGTCTCACAAAGCTGAGTAAGTGCTCAGAGGAGCTTTGGTGTAGATAAATAGCAAGGGATGCTGCATCTGGGGGAAATCCTCATCTACACCGTCCCTGCCTGATGCTGAACTTGGAAATGGCAGTTGCAGCTCTGAAAAAGACTCCTCAGACTCACTCAGGTAGTTTTCTGAAACCACTGCTGCAGGGTGCAGTGACGGTCAGAAAAAGCCAATACAATGTTGGGCATGTCTGGACAGGCTTGAAAAGAAGGCAGAAGGTGTCATTTTGCCTTCACATAAAGCTCTGGTGCACCCACAGCTGGAGGCTGAAACATTTCAGGCCTCCCCATCTCCAGAAAGAAGGCAGAGGAGTTTGCTAAGGAAAAGAGAGAGAAGGGCAACAAAAAGAAACCAGGGATGAGCTGTTTGCCTTGACAGGAGTGTGCAAAAGGCTGGAAGTTGCCAATTTGCAGATGTATGGTATGGTTGAGGTTTACAAAATCATGAAGGTGGTAAGTAAGGTGGTGGCAGAATTGTTGTTCACCACGTCCTGCAATACTGAAACTAAAGGATGCTCAGTAAAACGAGTAGGAAGGTAGTTTAAGACAGATACATAAATGTAGTTTTAAAAAAATAAATTATACACGCACATTGGTTAGTGAACCTTTTGAGAACTTACTGCCACAGGAGGCTGTGGACACAAAAAAGTTTAAAAAGGAATTAAAGCATTTCGGGGATGACACATTTGTTATAAACGAACACTGGAAGGAATAGGCAGGGGTGTGCCATGGAGCATCCCTGTACAATAAATGTAGGTGCTGGGGAAGCAGAAGGGGACTGGCTGCAGGTTTTGGATAGGCTTTCATGCAGTTTCTAAACTCTCCTACTGCCACTGCTCTGTTTTCATTTTCAAAAGTGTAAATACAGTTTTCACTGCAAATTATGCAGTTAGCTTCTCCACACTCAGGGAAACCACACAAGTCAGCATACTTGGAATTCAAATAATATCCTTATCCAGGAAGGCCTTGTTACTGATCTCAGTTTTCCCTGCTAGGTGACGAGGTGAACCCATTAAGGCATTTCTTACATTTTCGGCCTTTTAGTTTCATCCTGTCTTTAATATTTCATTCCCAACTTTGCCCTTTATTTTGTCCTCATTCTGCCACCAATTTATTTTCCAAACCCTATTTACGAGGTTTAAGATACCTAGTTTTTATTACTGCATTTCCCAGATCACTGTTCCATTAATGTGCAGTAATGCAATCTGAAAGCTGACAAGGCTTACAGTTGAAGATTTCTAAGACACAGCTATGGCTTTACCACTTATCCTATAGCCTCAGGGTAAGCCAAGCTTACCACATTTTATAACTTTAGAAGAGAATACTAATTCTGTAAATAATTATTTACCAAGTATTTCATCTTCCTCCATGTCATCCAGGTTTTTTTTTCTTCCCTTTGCTGCTAGGTTTCTCAGCCTACTTTTTTTTTTTTTTTCAGATGGGTTATAACTTCACAGAAGAGAGCAAACACCCTCTGCTTGACCACTTAGTTACTTCCCACTTCTTTCTCCCTATTGTGCTTTCCTTTCTGAAGTGTTATGCTGACACTGCATGGTTATTCACACCCAAACTTAAAAGCTTTTTTATCCTTCAAGAGCAAAACCACCTGCAATGGAAGGAGTTAGTACTGACTTCTTGATTTGGACTGGCCAAGTTACCATTGAGAAAGCTTCTTGAAAGTCTTTTGCCTGCAGTCCATAGATGGTTTGCAACAGGTCTTTAAAGTTTAGCAGGACAAAAGTCCTAGAGGGTAAAGATGTATTTTTTTCCGTGTCCTGGGAAATTCTATTCTGGTCTGACACAGGTTAAAAATGGGACAAAAACACCTCTTTTCCTATGGCTTTTGTCTGCAGCAGCACTCTGGCAGCCATCCAAGAGGACCAGCCATGGGTATTCACATTCCAGGCAGCATCCAAGCACCCAGTCTTGTGCTGGGAGCCTGACACTCTGGCTGCAGCTAAAAAGCTGTTGTGGAAGTGAAGTTTGTAGATAGCAGAGAGTGAAAAAACAAACTCACACTCTGCAATAGCTCTCTTTAAACCCAGTACATAGTGTCTCTCTGATCTCTCCCTTTATGGGCTCAAGAACACTCTTATTTTGAAGAAATTCGAGCCGTACTCCCTTGATGATCACTTGTGCACTCCACATGGTCCAAATCTCAGCAAAGACTTCTATGAGTAGCTTGGGGCCTTTTCATTTGGAAGTAAAAAAATGCTTCTACAAAGGCCAAATATTTTTTTCTTTGGAAAAAGTCATTTGTGTGCTATGTGTGAGACTATTTTCGTGATTGCTGCCCTATTTGCTCTCGCTATTGGAATGTCAAATGGAGGATATAACAGAAGGTGGGAAGAAGTGGGAGAAGGATCTTAATGTTAGGACAGGAGAGTGACACACAGGTGAACAAATTGTTATTTACATTGTAGTAAAGTGTGGTCCCTGGTGCTGCTTTGCCTGGTTTTTACACATGAGGCCAATGTGCTCAGCTTCAGTTTTTATCAGCCATCAGTGCTCATCTGGAGGCAGGACTTTGCCCTCAATTTTCTCACAGCTCCAGGTGTACAGCAATGCCAAACACATCTCTCTGCTCCTTCACTAATGTAAAATATGTTATCATAGAAGCAGAGGAAAAGCAAGGATCATGGAAACATATAAACACTTTTTAAAGAGCTGTTTCTAACCTGTTCTAACACATATATATTTTACTGATGATGACCCTAATCAGAAGCTCTGTCTGATGCTGGTGATGTCCTTAGCACAAGTAAGACAAAAGAATCTAACAGAACTAAATTCTGAAGATTATATTTTTACTGTAAATTAAGGAGGACAACACTTTAGGCATAATTAAGTTTTTTTGTGAGGAAAGTAGCCAGAAGTAACGCTTTTTGATGAATTCTAAATAATTTCTGCTTGAGTTGAGGTAGAGCCGGACTTTGGGTGGATGTATTGGCTTCTTTAGAAGGAACTTAAGGAAATTAGAGCTCTGATGATGAAGAAAGGAGGATCTGCTTTAACACCTCTTGCTTCCCCAGCCTATGGAACAGATAGCTGTACTGCCTATCACTCAGAGTCTGAAGTACCTACTTACAGTACAGTGATTTTGGGCTAATTAAAGAGATCCATGTTGCTGAAAGTCCACCCAAACCTCTGTCCTGTAACAGGCACAGGAACAGAGTAGGAATGCACATTGCTGTCCTCACCGTGCTGTCAGCATTCAGATCCCTCAGACTTCCTTGCTGTTTGGGTTCTCTTTGAGGAAGATTTACCCATACCATGGTGCCCATTACGTGCTCCACACCCACAGGCTTTGGATGTGCCTGTGCTCAGTCATTACAGATTAGACAGGAGGCTTGAGTTCAGTCATAATAACTGATTCCTTCAAATAGGATCCACACAGAGTCAAGCACTGTCTCCTTTCAGAAGAAAGGAGATGCTGTCTAAAAAATTACTAACTGCTAAGCTTTATTTACACTAATTGTCAGATCAATGGGTAAATCTCCTACCATGAGTGGAAAAGCTGTGACTCATAGCACTAGACCTGATGATGGTTGTGTTGTCCCTCTTTTGGTGCCTTTGTTAGGAAGTATGAATATAAATCACAGAGCAGATGTGGCCCAGAGTAGTTGTACCTCTCCAGAAGCATGTCAGCTCAAGAATGTGAGGACTAGTGTTGCCTCTGCTGTGTAGCTACAGCCAGTGCCCGTCTGGTCATGTAAACCAGGATTTTGATGAGTGATGGTTAATTCTGTTTTCTCATCTTGTGCGTTTGTAGTACAGAATCACATATGAATCATCTCATTAACTTTAGGTCTCAATGCTGTAGAGGTCTAATCTGGTCTAGTTGTCTGGGCTTCCTTTATAGCCAGTCAACAGATGTGGGCATTTTTGAGGCATAATGACTCTGGATATGCTGGAGAGGCAGCAGGTATCTCCAGCAAAAGTTTCTCTTTTGAAAAATAAGGATATTTTGCCTTTGATCTTTCAAAGGGGGATGCTTTAAACTGTTCTATTAATATAGTAATAGATGCTATAAAAGAAAAGGGGAAAATTACTAACATTTTAAAAAGTAATTAGAAAGGTATTATTTTTTTTCCTGGTCTGGTTTTCACCTTCCACAGAAGTGAAAAAACGTCTCCTCAATATTTCTGTGTTGTTCTGCGACCAGCAGGCACCATGGATTTTGATAGGGATCTGCCTGACTCCAAGTGTGAGCTCTTAACATGAGCAGTTCACTTTGTAGCTTGTATTTAACAACCAGTTCAAGCCAGAACCTCTTAAAGACAAGGTTCTCAGCAACTTCCCTCTGCATCCCAAAATTAAACATTAACATAATAAGGAAGTTCAGTTACTAACTTAATCTAACTTAATGAACAAGCACATGTTCAATTAGTCTCTGAGGCAGTCTGCACTGATTCATGGAATTGGAAATATCTCCCAGAGTATCAATACTCTTGCTGTCAGATTGGCAGCCAGTCTGTTAGTTCCAGTTGTGCCGTGTCCTGAAGCTAATTCATCTCAACCTGCTGTGGCTGCTGGCTGTCAGAATTTCTCAGGTAAAATGACTGTGCTGGTGCTCCTCCTTTGGAGAAAGTGTCACGTATTCCTGTGCATATGTCCACCTGGTGTGTCAGGTTTGTCTCTGACCACAGGATATTCCCTATGGCATTACTGCTGTTTGCAGTTGTTGCTTTTTATTATAGGTATCCCCACAGTTGTTTCTCACAAAATGCTGACAGCTCCCAGTACCCCAGATTATGTTTCTTTTTTACCTTCCCTCCACTCCATCTTTTTTCCCCATACATCTGCTGATTGCCATGACTTTGACATAGTTCCTAGAGCAAGCATTCTTGTCTTCAGTTTTCTGTTGCGTAAAACGTAAGAAAGTAATAGGTCATGTTACGTTAGTACCACTCCATTATTTCACCGTACTAAGTACAGATTAGAATTGGCATCTGTTCCTTTAACATATTTTCTGCCAGCCTTCAGAGGCTGGAGATGACTGAGGTGATAGTGATATGACTAAACTTATATTTTAGAACAGAATGGTTAAACATGACCCTGATGAATGTCAGACATTACTATGTCAGGTATACCAGGCCCAGCATAACACATCAAATTTGGGATGCCAAATTTGGGATGTTTTCTAACAGCACTGTCCCAGGAAAATGAGAATACACTCCATACAAACCTAGGAAAAAGGGACTTCTGACTAGATTTTCCTTTCCAACCAGGACATACAAGTTTGCTTCTCCTTTGCATTGGGAACAAGTACTTGCTGTGTCATGTGACAAGTGTTACCACTTCCTCAATGAATTCATTTGCTTAGGATCAGGACAAATCTCTAGAACATTTGCTTGGAGTTTTCAATCCTTAAATGAATTTCCTTTGCCCATTTTATAATTTTTCAATAAGATCTTAAAAATGACCTTTCCAGTCTCTTTAAGCATCTGTCTGATGCTAAGAGCATGCCGTAATTCTGATTTTACTGTCTTAATACTGTTGCTTTTTATCCACTTAATTCATGTAAAATCTGACTGGACCTTGAACCACGGCCTAGTTGTTAAATGAGTAAGTGTGCCTCCAGCCACCAAAACTTTCCTAGGTTTGCATTTGACTTGCAAATCATGTTTCTGTACCTGAATATCCTTCTTTAAAGTACTATTTCCCAGGTCCCTGTGGCTGACAGTAAATTTCAGCTGAAACAGAATGCTGGGGAATGAGAGCAGGAACCTTTTTAGTTGTGTTGCTGGCAACCATTCTGTCCTTCTCCTTTTGAGACAGGCATTTTGTTGACACTTGTGACGCACACTCCACTGCTTTACAGCTCAAAGAGAATCATAGAGTCCTAGAATGGCTTGGTTCGGAAATGACCTTAAAGATCATCTAGTTCCAACTCCCTTGCTATGGGCAGGGACACCTCCCACTAGAACAGGTTGCTCAGACCCCCATCCAGCCTGACCTTGAACACTTCCAGGGATGGGGCCTCTCCAGCTTCTCTGGGCAACCTGTGCCTGTGCCTTGCCACCATCACAGTAAGAGGAATTGTGCCACTGCCTTTCTCATAGTGGGTGACAGAGAACTTTATGTTCACAAGCCTCTTCTTGAGTTTCTCAAGAGCTTTGTTACTGGCAGTGGCCCTTGTTTCTTGAGTGCTTTGCTGTGCCTTCTGCTCTGCAGAGTGTCAGGGTTAGAAAGCTGGTTCTGGCAGTCCTGTCAGGCACAAATTTGCCTACAACATTTGTGTCTCCAAGGAATCTTAAAACCCTTTCTTGTCTGTCAGGCTAGGTATACTAATGATAACATCACCCTCCCTCGTGTGATCATTTCCTAAACCATTCCAGAAAATGAGCTGGATTAATGAAGACTTATTATTTAAATTGCTGAAGCTACCCAGCTCATTTTGACAGAACACAGGAGTTTCTGCCATGACTGCTACGACCAGAATGGATGTCTATTGGTCTCTAGGCATCTGGTTCATCCCAGTTGTAAGATTATATGCCTTAGTTTAGA
Source organism: Lophotriccus pileatus (assembly GCA_035583135.1). Lineage (NCBI taxonomy): Eukaryota > Metazoa > Chordata > Aves > Passeriformes > Tyrannidae > Lophotriccus > Lophotriccus pileatus. Next base: position 109,295,052 of record JAWWES010000001.1, read on the forward strand.
CATCATAAACTAAAGCAGCTATGACTAAACTTCTGAGAGTAGGCTCCTATGCTCAGCTAGTTGTATGTGACTGCATGAAGCTTGCATGGGTTAATTTGCTCTACTGAAAGTTCACTGATTTAAATTTGGCTCATATATCTATACTGTCCCTTGCAGTCTTCAGTGAAGTTATACCCTTAGTTAATTTTATTTGTGGTCCTGGGCTTTATTCTGTAAACCTACAGAGCCAAGATGTTTGAGTGATTCATTCCCTGTCTGATGTCTCACTGGACACCATGGCTTAACCTGGCTCTCTGCAGCAGCTCCTGGCTTTTTCCAGAGCTCTGGAAATCTGTGGTTCCCTGCCCTGACCGGCCTTACAGCTGATACTGTCTGCTCACAGAAGCTGTGGCTCAGAGAATGTCCAGGTCTTGTACTTTTAACTCCATGAATGGCAGTCATAACTGTCACTCATTGCTGAAACATAATCATCTAATGCTGAAAATGTTTACACTTTGCTCTGGATAGACAGAAAATGCCATCAATTTAATCATAATTAAAAAAAAATTCATTGCAACTCTTGAGGGTTTCCATCTTCAATGCAAAAATGTCACAGGTCTCAGCAGCCCTCAGCAGACCTCTCAGCACACCCTGCTTTTACTAGAATTACGTTTGAAATAAAAAGTTAAGACTCCCCAAAGAACTTCTGGTTTTTGTTTTCTTATAAGTTTAACCCCTCACTTCAAAGAGGAGGAGGCTGGTAACATCATTTGCTCTGTTTCTTAGATACTATATTATGCATTTGCCTGATTTTATTTTTTTTTTTTTTTAGCTTTTCCTCTTTGTTCTTTGATTTTCCACATTACACAAATGACACAGTAGCCCTAAATATAGCAGAAGATTGCTCATGAGACTCTCTTAAATTAATCTTATTAAAATAATTGATTAAATTTGGTTCTTGACTAAAAATTAAATCTTCTCTTTTTCCTCTTTGTTTGACTCAAGGTCAATTTTAAGCACCTTTTTAATTCTTCAGCAGCTAGGAAAAATGTTCTGGAAAACATTTTGAAGAGAAATAGCATAGAAAAAGCTCTTTCCCACACAGTCTTAAAGCCCTGACATTCAATCCTGTAGCTGAATAGAAGATCACATCTGTAGTCTGCTCCTTAATCTTGGGATCTCTAATATGTAGGGTTAACTGTGTGTTTAAGTGTCTGAAAACTTTGTTTCATCTGTTTACCTGAATCAACCCTCTCTGTGGTGATAATCAAATTCAGGTACACTCTGAAAACATGCCTGGCTCATTTTCAGCCACTACAGCAAAAAGACCTTTCTCCAAGGGGGAGATAATGCAGGGGAAATCCTAACTGAGAATCCCCCACCAAACTGAGCACGTACTCTGCCCTGGATAGTTATTTCTTTGCTGCTGCTTCTTTCTGCAGAACACCAAGGCTTTGGAGTAGATCTTCAGGTCGTGTAGACTGGACATAAGCACGAAGAAATTATTACTCCTGAACACAATTCTAAGTGTTTTTTTCTTCTCTTTTTTTAAAAATATACACTTGTAAGAGGGATGCTCAGTGAGAAGTTGTCTTTACAGTCTGACAGGCTGTTGCCAGGAACTCAGCATGAGCGATCAAACAATTCTACTACTCTGCTTTTAACACAGCATACCGAGGCAAGGAAGAATACTGTCCTACACAAATATACTACAGAATCAGAATAATATTTTCTGATTCAAGTATCAGCATGTGGAAAAGAAAAGAAAAACTTTGCTCTGAAGTCAGGTGTTTAGATGGTGCTTTGGCAGAGAGAAAGTCAAAAGTTCTGCTGAAATAAGGAAAGAAATTCCTGGAACAGGGAGATCAAAGCCAGCCTACACTGTAGGATAACCAGCTGTCATTGGCTGGTGTCTCTGTGGTGTATTTATTTAAATACATATGCATTCAAATAGTAATTGCTATACATTTTTAAAGCTGTCTCTCTTCCATTTGCATATTGGTCTTGTATAATTTTGAATGGGTCTAAATTGCTTCACTAATTTTAACTAATATTTTAAATGAAGCTGCCAAAAAGTTACAACCATAATTTACCTAATAGAATTACTGTTATGAACTTTCCTACAAGCTACTGACTGAATAAATAAATTAAAAATTCAAGTGGTGTAATTTGTCTCAGAATTTCTGCAGTTAGTTAGTTCTGTGCAATACTTTGTGAAGCTGAAAACCAGTACAGTGTTAAAATGACAATACTGGAACAAATTATTCAGATTCTGTATATATTCTGCATATATTCTGAATATGTTCAGATATATTCAGATATGTATGTTATGACCTTGAACTCTGACCTGATATCTGCAGCATACCTCTTCTTTAATACTAAGACATTCAAGTTCTGGCTTTGAGAAAGAAGATACACTTTTGAGAAAAACTGTTTATAACATGATTACAAGGACCACTTAAAGGACAGGTTTGGACGGGAAACAGTGGGGACTCTTGAGACAGAAAGCAGAAAAATGAGCAGTGTAAAACATTTGTTCAGCAAGAAGATTTGTTTTATTGCGACAATTTCCCCACAACCCAGCATTAGAATGGTTAAACTTGAGCCCAAACGTTCGGCAACCATGCTCTGCTTGGAAATATTTATAGAAGACTAATACTTAGCAGGTGGTAAAATTTTCCTACCAGGGATCCCTAAGCATTTTATAAAATGTTAATGATCAATCTTTGTAAAGAATTAACCTGTAGCTTCTCCAGATGTGTCTGCTCCTGCAGGCAGGTAGTTCGAAGTGTCTGGCCCCTGCAGAGCTTCCACTCAGTGCTCCCCGTCCCACCCAGAAAGGAAAGCCTTGGACAACTGGTGGCGTATTCAGAGGTGTATAAGGGAGCAAGACGCTCAGCTTTCTCTGTGTTCATGCACCCCAGCTTCTAATGCTCCCATGGAAGCATCCTATAAGTCCCCAGAAATCAGCACTGAGACAAGAACAGAGACCTGATAAATCCATTCCTGTGACGCTGTTAAGCACCACCTGCACTGGAGAAAGGAGGGGTGTGTGGAAAGGTTAGAAAACTCACTCAAGGTTACACTGCCAGTTACTGGCAGAGCTGGAGCAAGAATCCAGTGTTGACTCTGAGCCTTGTGCCTGCATCACCGGGCTGGCTTTTATTGCAGGGAGCCACAGCACAAATGGGAAATGAGACACTGCAAAGGTATTAGACAGCTGAACAGATTGTAAGTGCTCTGGACAATCTTGTGATTACAGCCCTTGTGAGCTTTGCTTAACTGCTGGGTAAATGGGATTAACAATTATGAATAGATACGAGGCATCTAAGAGGATGTAACATGAAAGGAACAAATATTTTTCCATCAAGGAAAATGCATTATTTTCTATAGAAATGAATTAAAAAAATATTTTATTTCTGAAAAATTCTTTGTAGGAACCTGGGAAAAAAAGATAATTTTTATTTTTATGGAGGAAGAGAAAATTGTTATAGAAACATGGTGAGACAGATACAGAAATGTCAAAAGAAGTGGTGGAATGGCCTGGGGCTGAGTACCAGTACTCAGTGATTAATGTAATTTGCAGTCTGTAAAAGAATGATCAGTGAGGTGGCAACATTTGCAATATGACAAAATTGTCTGGGATAATTAAAACAAGAGAAGACCAAAGAGCACTACTGAGATAGCTAAGGTAGGTCACTGAGCATCAGATGAAAATTAATGTGAGTGTTGCATTTTGGAAGAATTACCTGAACTACTTGTACAGATGTCAGAGGTCGAAGTTAATGGCAACCAGTAAAAAAAGAAAGTTCTGAGTGAAAACTTCAATGCAAACCTAGGAGTGGCATGGAGGAAGTTATGGATACATATGGTGAATAAATCCATGCTGTGTTTATTTGAAACATTTCAGTTCTCGTTATCATGTGAAAAGAATGAACAGCAGAAAAGAATAATTTAGGGGCAAGTGGGAAGAACAACATGGAAAAATGTCTATATAAATTTGAAATTAGGATTTTCTAGATAAGAAGTAAACAGGTAGCTGTAGCAGTGCACATTAAAAGAAGTTATTTCATATTCTTATATTTTTAATTATGATACATGAGAAGTTCAGTCAATCCAAACAGCAAAAAAAAAAAAAAAAGATAAAACTTACCACATTTAACTGAAGATAGAATGGATAACAGGTAGCAATGGATGCAATACTAGACTATAATCCTGAGGAGTAGAACCAGGTGGAGGAATTTAAAAGATATTTATGTCCTCAATTAGAACATACTACAGTATGCATAGGACTGAAAAGATGGTAAAAGTTATCATAATTCAATTAATGACTTAAAAACAAACATTAAAATACAGAAATGGAGTGGTTTTTCTCTTTGCATAAAAAGATTAGGATTTGTCTTCCTCATCTGAAGCATCTGGGATTGTCAACAGCTGCCGACATGGTCCTAGATGAGGTGGTGTCATTGAGTCTACCCATTTGGAAGTCAAAGGTGCTAATTAGAGGAATCAATATGAACTACAGAAAGACCCAGCAGATTGTGGCACTTTCATATTTTGGACGATCAGATGATTTGTTTTGTTTAATCGGGATGTTTATTTTCACAGGGGGTATATAAAATTGAACGTAATAATTAGTTTAGGCAGTATGTTTATCCTTAGGTTCAGGTATTTCAGTTTGTAAGGAATGCTTTTAGAGTTATTTTCATTCTTATTCAGCAGGAGACAGTCAGTGTATAGGCACAGAGTAGTTCCTTTATCAGCACTGAAGAGCACATGACCTATATATCCCTGCCATCTGCCCATCTTTTACGCCAAGGTAAATCTGCCTCAGTAAAGTACTTCATAAAAGAAAGAAAATACAGCTATGGCTGATTTATTAATAATCAGAAATCCTCAACTGTAATATAAACATCAGAGCAGGGATCAGAACAAAGTGGTTTTGCTATTGCACCACTACCATGGCTGTAGCTATCTGTACAAACCAGAGGTCAGAAATATTTCCATTTAAAATAAACAGCCATTTGCAAAATGACAGGTTATCCCACAGAACCACGGAGACTCCTGTCTCCATCTTTGTTTCATTCATGTCTGCTTTAATGGCTGGGTTTTCCGTCCAGCAGTAGTAAAAACCAGAAGGTGCCCCAGGTGTGTCTGAGCTCACGGTCTTGTCCTTTTGCACTGCTGAGTTTACGTCTTTTCCATTTCCCTAATTGTGTGGATGTCCACAAACTAAGAAGGCTCATGAGCTGTGTCTTGTCAATTGATCTTAAGTTTTGATGGGCTCAATGCAGTGTGATATAAGGCCATAACTATCCTGGAAGACAGCTTTCACTTTCTGGTGTAATTGGAGTGGAGGCGAAAGTTAAGCAGTACAGATGTGAGAGGATGTCAGTTACGTGGTTTGGTTTGAAAACATTTTTTATCATATATTCCCTTCAGAAAGAGATTCACAGGTGCTGGGCAGGCAGAATACATAACTAAGGGGACCTGTGTAGTGACCTGAGTCCTCTTGGTCATGTGCAACTCAGCAGTATCTCAGGTTGGTGGCAGAAGTGCCCTGGCTGCAGGCTGTGCACCCCAATTTGTCTGGGGCTGCCTCTATCTCAGTGTAACTGGGTATAAATAACCACCAGTTTTCCTAATCTGGGTGTTATAGAAACCTTCCTTCCTCTGTCCTTTATTTAAACACATTATTAGAAGTAGTCACTTTGCCCCCGAGAAAGGGTTGTGTGTCAGCAGAACGGCATCACACGTGGACCCAACAGAGAGCAAAATTTGTAGAGACCTTGCTGAGCACTGAAGAGTTTACATTGTTCTCATAATGAGGAATAGTGTGGAGTTTGGTTTTTGAAACATAAACCTACTAACACTGAAAGGGTTGCATTTAAGTAGCTTGTTGTAGCTCTTCAGTCCATATCTATATCCCTTTTTTCTTTTTTCCATTTCTCCCGAAAAGCCACTGGTTCCTACCTTCTGCTATATTATCGAGTAGGAAGGGACTTTTGCTAAGGGTGTACCAGCCAAGGGTGTTGCAGCTTCCCAGGCAGGAGCACTCAGCTAACAGCTGCACCATGGCAGCTGAACTGGGACCCCTTTGCCCTCCTGCCAGAGCTGATCATGCTCCACTGCTGAGCTCCAAAGACAGTGGAGTTTGCTCAGACTCCACTAGAGTGAAGAAAATAAGAAATGTTATGCAGAAGAGAAGACATGGGTATTTTTCTGCTCATCCATTTGCTGCTCTATGTAAGCAGCACTGTATAAGTGCAGTCTACCTCTGCCAAAAGCCCAGTTAGCCATTTCCGTGGCATTCCTGGAGCCATCAGCATCATTCCAGACCTTATCAGGCATTCAAGTTTATTTAGAAACATATTCATCCTCTACATATGTTATAACTCTTGCTCCAGAGACCTGAGTTGACTGGACATAAGTTGATGAAAGTCCTCATTATGGGATGTTCGCAGCTCAACTCCTCAAATATGAGGGGATTCTACTCCAAGAACTTGGTCTTTCGTTATGTAAACAGGGCTTATAATTTTACTGAGCCTTTTCTTCGTTCTGTGTTTTAAAACCAATACTTACAGTTCTTCAGAGCTAATTTCAGGTTTTTAGTACTCCTAAGCTTTCTTTGTCCTCTCTTTCATCCGAAAATGTATGGCTTTATTCTTTACTTGCTCCTATAAGTAAAAAGGCTTTTCTCTTAATCTTGGAGCCCATAACACTCAGTCCATATCAGTCCTGATCAAAGGTACACCTGTGAGCTTTAAAACCTTTTCTAGAGAATATTCACGTACTATTGTGTGCCTTATCGTGATCTTTAACTAATTTATTACATTCTTGTCGTATCTGCTTATGGTCCCTTCTCTCTCTGTTCAGTTTATCTTACAGTCTGCATGAACCTCACTTGACCAGAGTGTCTGTCTTGTCACACTTCACTACCACTGCTGGGACCTTCTCTTTAATGGAGAGTTCAGGTTTCCAGAATTTCCTAATTTCCCTTTGAGCCATCCTTTCTGAGAAATACCACCCCTTTTAACTCAGCCATTACCACCTACCAATAGTAGGGCTTTGGGGACTCTTTTTTAAGCTATACTTTTGTTGCATTAAAGTCTGTAGGTTTTAATAGCTGAGCCATTAAAAAGTCCGAGAGTGAAAGCTCTAAAAGTAATATACAGAATCTTAAGTTGGCTGTTAAAGGAGAGTGGTTTCTAAACATAAGAAGTATTGTCAGTGAGACACTGCCTGGGGCCGTGGAAACACTCCAGCCTGCAGTGTAGGAGTTTTTTCAGGGTGGCAGCAGGGTGTGTGCAATTACATCTCTACCTGTGGTTCAGCTCAGACGGCTGCTGTGGCTCAGTGCAGCTGGCTGGCAGTGCCAGAGCCAAATGCCACGAGCCTGAGGTCACAGACCATGGTGATTAGGCAGTCACCTGATGTGAGGATGTGGTAAAGACCTTTCAGCCCCTTCAGGGCCGCGGTGCATGTGCTGTTCAGTCCCCCCTTAGCTCTCCCTCTCCTGTTCTCGCCTCTCCCAGGAGAGTTTCTAAGATGCTGCCACAAAGTCTTTTTTATGACTGATTAAAAGGTGAGTCTCACCTGCTCTGATTAAATCTGGTTCAGCAAGACTAAAGCAACCTCTTTAACCATCACCTGGCAGACAGTGGAAGGATCTCCCATTTGTCTGTCTGGGCTGATTTCTCTGCTAGAAATCCAGATGGTTTGATGAGGATTTGCAAGACTCAGGTCCCAAGTCCACTGTTTCTGGGTGGGTTGGGAATGGTTCAGCCTTGCACTTGTGATCTGAACTGACTTGCTGTGCGTTCAAGAAACCCCTGGCCCAAAGTGCTGTTAGGAGTCTGTGGCTCCACACTGAAACAAGACTGTAAAACTGGGGACTGAGGGCTCCAGACAGCCTGCCTGTCATTTTTGTGTCAGATCTGTTGCTTTGTGAGATGTCAGCTTAGCAAATGTATCTTGCGAGTTAAGATTGTGTTTCTCCTTAGCTTGTGAATGACCTGCAGCAGGAGTTCTGAACTGGGACATAGCTAATGGGTTTCACTGAGATTTTAGAGTCTAATGATTGATAAGGAGACCCCAGTTTTAGGCTCCCAGAAGTGCACACAGTACTTGCAAAAGCAAAAAGTAGTAAAGACTAACATTTGTCTATAAAGATTTGGTGACTCAATCTATAAAGGAGGCAGACAAATTTAACTGAGAATTGCCATTTCTAAAATAATTTCCTTCCATAACTGTATTATGGGTTACTTTATTGAGAGATGCTGTTTACACAGAGATAAAAGCATGTAATTTCAAATTTCGTATCAGGCTATTAAATTTCATAAGGAGCAAAGAAAAAATTTGAAATATACATAGAATAAGTTGTTTGTATCAATGTGTAATGGCAAAATGCTGAAACCAATAAAGTCCACTAAATAAACCTCTGTGTATGAAACCCTGTGCTTAAAAGTCAATTCCTTTTTGATGAGCCTTGAAAAAACGTTGTTTTTTTTCTCCAGCCCAAATACTGTCAAAAAGATATTCATGTATGTATGCTGTTTGCCTGTTTGGGAGGAAGATTGCTACAAGCCTTGCTTATCTGGGTGATTGTGATGTATGTGTTATGACATCACCTCAAAATGTATTGCTGGCAGTAATGGAAGTCCGTAGAAAGTAGGGAAGTTCCTGTTTATATTGCCTAAATTTTTCTGATTTATCCACTCTACTTGGGGATTCTTTTGTCTAAGAAGCCTTGGAGGTGTTTTATGTGTATGCTGTCACTGAAGATGTAATGATGGGTATTGCTAATGGACAGAGCAAGGGAAGTGCCAGTAATATTTACAACATATTTACAATATTGGGCAACTTGCAGGTTATCTATTCACTACCAACCTATGTAATATCCAAGTGTTAAATCAGAAGAGGGCAGTAAAGGAAAATTACATGGGAAATGAAACAATGGGGAAAATATTGTTCCTTAAGGAAAAATAGCAGAGTGAGGAAAAAACCCAAACCCATATGCCTGATTTCATCCAGTCTAGGACTGTTTACTTTTCCTAAGATTTGAAATAAAAAAAGAATGCTTTAACATCACAAGTTCTCATCCCAGGAATAAGAAGTGGGTGGTCAGCAAATTGAAGCTTATAAATACACAGAGACAGGTGGGGAGGGAGAAAGATGCATCCAATATATAATGTTAAATCAGAGGTGGGTAGAAGTGGGTTTCCTGGAACAGAGGGTGGTAAAGGTTAAGCCAGGGCAAGGAGCTGTACTTCTATGGACATCAGTCACTGTGTGAGTGAGTGAATGCACTTTCTCAAATATCTTGTACCTTCCAGGAAAATGAATTAACAATTTCATGGCATGGTTTGAGATGACAGTGTTTTCTTGGCTGGGGACTCTGTTGGGTTTGCATGGCCAAGTTCTGGTAATGGGGGTGCTTCAGGGGTGGCTTCTGTGAGAAGCTGCTGGAAGCTTCCCCCATGTCCAACAGAGCCAATGCCAGCTGGCTCCAGGATGCACCTACCACTGGCCAAGGCTGAGACAATCAGGAATGACAGCAACCCCTCTGTGATAACATATTTAAGAAGGAAAAAATAAAGTTATTGCACAGATGTTGTTGGGGTCAGAGAAGAGCGGAGTGAGAACATGGGAGAGGAACAACCCTGCTGACACCAAGGTCAGTGGAGGAGAAAGGGAGAAGGTGCTCCAGGCACTGGAGCTGAGACTCCTCTGCATCCCGTGGTGCAGACCATGTGAGGCAGCTGTGCCCCTGCAGCCCGTGGAGGTCCGTGGGAGTGCAGAGATCCACCTGCAGCCTGTGGAGGAGACCCACGGCAGAGCGGGTGGATACCTGAGAGAAGGCTGTGACCTCATGGGAGGTGTGTGCTGGAGCAGGGTCCTGGCAGGGACCTGCAGCCCATGGAGAGAGGAGCCCATGCTGGAGTAGCTTTCCTGGTACAGCTTGTGGCTCTGTGGGGGACCCACAGTGGAGCAGCCCTTGCCTGGAGCACTACACCCCGTGGAAGAGTGACCTGCACTGCAGCAGGTCATGGAGAACTGTTGCCCGTGGGATGGACATATGCTGGAGAAGTTTGTGGAGGACTGTATCCCATGGGAGGGGCCCCAATGCTGGAGGAGTGGAAGGATTCCTTTCCCTGAGCAGCAGCAGGAGCAACTGACCATAACCTCTATTCCCACTCTCCCTGGGCTGCTGAGTGGGGAGGAGGTAGAGCTGGCAAGGAGGGAGGGGTGGGAGGAAGGTGTTTTAATGATTTGGTTTTACTTCTCATTATCCTGCTCTCATTTTGTTGGTACTAAATTCAGTTAATATCTCCATGTTGAGTTGGTTTTGCCTGAGATGGCATTTGGTGAGGGATTTATCCAGGTCCTTATTTCAAACCATGCACCTTTCACTATATTTTCTCTCCTCTGTCCAGTTGCAGAGGGGAGTGATAGAGTGGCTTTGGTCAGTGCCTGGCATCCAGCCAAGGTCAACCCCACACAGCCTTTTTGGTGCCAAAACCTGGGATCATGAGGAATTTGAGCTACAGGAGTGACTGGGAGAGGTATTGGGCAAAACATGGATTGAACAATGTTATAGAGTGGAATGATTGTGGGGAAATTTTGTTGTAATTGTGATGAAGGGGCAAGGCAGGCATGTTGTTTAAATTGTCCACTTTCATTCAGTGTTGTGATGTTGTTATTTTGATTTCTCGTGTGGGGATTTTTTTTGTTGTTTTTTTTGGTTAGTTTTGTTGATGTAAGTGAAGGTTGTTGAATGAATGTGGATCTTAATGATAATTCTTAAATATGTCATTCACAGAAGCAAGGGGTGGAAGTACTGAAGGGGGACATCAGGGTCAGCCCACCACAGGTACCCAGACCCCTTCTGATACAGTGATTTGATTACCTGGTTTCACCCAGCTGGGGATGCTGGCTGGGAGCTGTACCCATCACCTACCAGCCCAAAGGGACAAAACAGGCATTGTTTCCCTGAGATACATCCCCATGTGAAACTAAATCCTGTGAAAAATGTTGTGCTTGAAGCACTGTGACTATTTCAATAACAACTGATTCAAACTCTGAAACAGTTGGTAATTTCTTTTGAAAAATTAAATTGCAATCTAGACAAGGGAGTTACTAAGTTGCAAATCATATTAAGAGATAATTTTAACAAAAGTAAAATGATAATTGTGATTATTATTATTATTAAAATGGCATTGCTGCATCATAAGCCCTCATAAATGCAGTGCTGTTTGGTTTATAAAACCTCCATGTAGTTCCCTGCATTCCAACTAAGAATCACTTGAAACAGAAAGAAAAAGATTTTAACAAGAGCACTTCTGTAATTGAAGTTCCACTATTTGCCTCTGGAGTGTACAACAAATGCCAGGTTGGTTGGTTTTGTTGAGGTGCTTTTGTTTTTAAGTTACTGTACTTCTTTCAGCAGCCTGGAGTTGTTCTGACCTTTGTGCATCAGGAGTGGCCCAGATGTCACCCTGCCAGGACACAGGAGAGGTTTGTTGGTCTGCCAGAAAGGGGAAATTTCTCTGATGAGTCTGAGGCAGCATCTGAACTTGAGGACTCAGGTTTGTGGATCTCAGGTTTCCCCTGAAAGGAAAAAAAAATCTTGTTTAGAGAAATGGAGGCTTTATTCAGGCAACATCTCATTCACATCCTGGCTGCCCTGGCTCCTTAGCTTAATCTCTGATCTTTACTACCAGGAGGTCAAATTTACTCCTATCTCTGAGTTTGTAGACCCATGTCAGATTTCTGAGTGCCACATTTTAGCTCTGGGAAGAAGCTGAAGACCAAATCTTTTCCAGCATAGCTTCCCTCCCCGTGGTACACAAATCCCTCTGGAAGCACAGCTGATGCTGCAGTGGCAATAGTTATTGCTTGTTTCCTATTGCTTTTGTCATGCAAGTGTTAGAAAATGGAGCCAAAGATTTTAGACCAGCTATTGACTGCACTTAACAAGTCTGCAGATTTAGGGAAAGAGCAAGGTTCAGCCTGACCCTGCACACTCTCATTGCCATCTAACTAAGGACACCAGTACCACTGTATTTTCCCCTAAAATGGCTGGTAGCTTTTGGCCTGGAGTATACAGGAGCTTTTAAAGACATGGCTCCTGCTATCCCTGATTTTTCTATTTAGTGAGCACCACTGGAGCATCACTAGAAGCATCCTGGCAGTTGGCACTTTTAGGTACCCTAATTGCCTTTAGGAGTTATGGATTAACTTGCCTCCTTATTCTTACATCACATTACTAAATCACACACTCAGTGAGAGGCTCCAGTACATCTCTGTAGGTTTAAAAAAAGCAACAGTCCAGTTTAAAGCTTAGGGAACAAACAGTTCACTATTTATTTTTGCTGCCTGTGCAATTATTTATGCTGTATGAAGTGACAATTACATGCTTCTCCTGAGAATAGTTGCCCATATTCTCTTAGTGCTGCAAGGGGCAAGCAGGCATGAACCTCACTGTAAAAGACCCATCAAAAACATTGTCTTTAAGACAAGTCTTCTAGTGGAAATGTCAATTTTCTTTTCTGGAAAGAATTTCTTCCATGTATCACTAAACTGAATGTGCTTGAGCTTGTATTGTGGGGTGCTGAATGTTTAAGCTACATATTGAGTGTAATCCATTTTATTTTGTAAGTTGCAGTTTGCTGCTTAAAGATGAGTTGTTGTAACTCATCCGAACAACAGTTTTGTTCTCAAGTGAGCCAACAGCAGTGCTGTCCCAAAAACACCAAATTAAGAAGCAGGAGAGCATGTGGGAGTTTAATCTGTAAGCTTATGAGGGGGCACAAAACCAGCTCATCTGTTAGGAACACACAGATGAAAGACAAGACTGGTGGATCTAATAATCGTGTTCAAGATTAAAATGTTTGGGGACTGTAATATCTGGAAAATTACAGGAATCTCTCTAGGTTTCCATGAAACCAAAGCTGTCTTGGAGAAGGAAAAGGTTTCCTTGTTTTTACTGTATGTTCTGCAAAAGGGAAACAATATTGCAATTATGATTTACAAACTTTTAGAGTGAACTAGTAAGTTAGGTTAATTTTCATATTTCAGATAGTAATGATTATTTCAGTACTTACTAGCTGAATAGAAACTAGTCACAAAAATGTAAAAAGACATTAAAGCAAATAAAGATAATTTATATAATTAAGGTTAATTTGGCTAACAGCACTAACTGAGCTAAATGTACTAGATTTTTATTAGATTCAGTTATCATGTTATACTTGAAATTCCTCCTTTTATGAAGATTATTCTCCCACATGTAGGAGTGTGGCCTCTCATGTGTGGCTTCAGCCTTCTGGTCTGAACTCCTCTGTTGCTGAAGCTTCATGTTTTATTGCAAAGTCTGGTTTAATGGTAGAATGCTTTGGGGTTGTCATGGCCTCCAAACGTTTTCTGGTCATCTTTTTGAAAAGTAGCTTTGAAATATTGTGCCTTGTTTGTTCCTTTCTTAGAATGAGGCTGTGTTAATTTTTTCTTTCATAGTTGCAAGGTATGAACAAACCGTTAAAGAGGTGACTGGTGTCCTGCATGTCCTGTCTTTCCACCAGCAGTCCATGTCTCCTGGTCACCTCTGGTCTTAGAGTGTCCTTCCAGCAGAGTGCACAGGGGCATGAGGAATTTCCTTGTCCGTCCATTAAAAGAGGAACACATGACCTGTATGAGCCCACACTGCCTTCTCCCACATCTCCCTTTCCTTTCCATGTTTCCTTTACCTTTTCCACTGGTAAGCCCTAGTTTCTGTTCCCTAGCAATCCCTACTCAGCCCATCAGATGAACACACACTTTCTGCCAGTTCTGCTGCCTGTCATGAACTTGTTTTCCCTTTTAAGAATGATGCCAAACACCATTTTTGAAAGGTTTGGTGCTGTTAACCCTGTGTAATTTTGTAGCAAAAGCATCCCATGTTCCTATATAAATTTTCCAGATGAGATGAAGAGTTTTAAAATGTGATGAAAGTCAAACATCTCTGAAGTTTGGGAAGCATCAAGGCTCTGTCTGCCCCCAGCCTCCGGCTGGCAGTGTCTCGTTGCAATGCAAGAAGTCTTCCAAATATAGAGATTGCTAATTGCTTCCTGGATTTTCAGAAAAGCTTTAACACTGGGAAATTCACTCATGTTGCTTTACAGCCCTGTCCAGCTGGCAGCACCTTCACTTGAACCGCAACGACAGCAGGTAATTGTAACAGAAGAGTCACTGTCAAAACAAGGAAGATATACTACGCTGCTGGATAATGAAATGGAACAACTTATGCAAGCAATAAAGAAAAAGCACTGCCGGAAAGATGGAAAGTCATATTCAGACCTTTAAAGACTATAAAAACAATACAGTAAAAGAGTGAGCTGTTGAGTGTCTCAGTGCTCGACATCCCAGTGCGTTCAACAGCATCTGCAGACTCGCTTTGCGTCGGGAATGCTTGCTGAGCTACTGTGGTGATCATCCCCGGCATCATTAGCACTTCACATATCAAGTCCCTTAGTGGAAACTCATCTATTCCAGCACACTGGCAGTTTCTGAGACCAGCCCACGCCAAACAGTTTAAAAAATGATGTAGAAAACAACAATGAAATATATTGTCTGTAGTCTTCCTAAATCCTAACAGTTAAAGGAGTTTTTTCTGTTTGCTTTACATTAGTGTTTTTCAATGTTTATGTGTGATTTGTCTCTTTTACTCTTTTCTCTCAGGTTATGCAAATCTCTACCCTTTTTTGTAAATATTTTGTTTTTGTGGGCGTAGTAATGCGTGCTAGAGAGGAACTCCATTAGCTAATTATGCCTCACGTGCAAGTCTGTCTCAATGTGCTTGTTTTCTATTTTTCTGACACTGTCCTAGGGCTGGTTTATGTGAAATAGTAAATAAGGAGCATCCATCTACCTGCTGCACATGGATCATTATTTCATATAAAATGCTTTTATGCTTTTGTAATAGTGCCTAAAGAGTACACTGAAGTCAGGGATGGAAGGATGCTCAAACCAGTCTCAAATTAACTCTCCCAGCTGCTGCCTGAAGCTTGGTGGCAGCAGCTCTGAGCAAAGTCGGGGCTGCCAAGCCCACCCCAGGAGCAGAGCCAGATCTGCACTGCTGCACTTACAGTAGCAATTGCAGCTCCATCAATCACCGACGGCACTGGGGTTGCACCTTGATCCTTCCAGTGCTTCCCCCTGCGGTGGGTTTGTCACCTAATTCAGAGCTCATTTATTAGCAGGTATCTTTCTTTCTGGGAGCATGTTTGCCATATGTTTATGTGCGCTTAATACCACAGATAAAGTATAAGGATATCTCTACAAGGGTAGGAAGGACTATCCTTTCACTTCATTACTCTCTTTTCCCTCTGGTAAACCACAGAGTTTTTTTCAAACTGTGCTATGCCAAGAACCTTCCAGTGGCAATAGACACACCCTGAGGATAACAGCAGGACCAGATGACTGTGGCATTGAGAGAGGGAAGAGGTGAAGCCTGTCCAGTTCCTTGCCCTCCGAGCTGTCTTGTCTCTGCTCCCCTTGGAGTTTCTATTTTTATTTCTGCCCCTGGGACTCAGAAGTAAAACCAAGGGTTGTGTGTCTCTTTTTTGCAGTTGGACAGTAACATTTCCAATAGAGTCCTCTTGTGGACTGGATTTCTATCTAAGATTTTAGTGATAGGGGCATTATATATTATATTATTTTCTATGCAATGACAGTAATTTTTTACTATTAATTGCTTTTTCTACTTTCTGGCATTCAGGAGTCAGAAAGTACCAGAAGAAGCAAAAAAAGAGACAGAAACCTCTTATTTTTCTGAGGGCAACAGTCTAATTTTTAAATAGAAGTTCATGCTGTGTATGTATTTCCTCCTGTGTTCAACTCAGGCAGCCTACATTTATTACAGAGACAGTGTCACCACTATAATCTGTACAGTTTTGCCTTTGAGAGAATATAAGATTACCACACTACTCAAGTGTTTTCTTTCCTTTACTGAGGGAACACTTTCCTTGTATTAGTTACCTGGAAAAGCATTTATATAGATTTTAAATGTTGACAACTGTAATGTTTGTAATGTTTATAATATTTGCATACGATTACTTGCACTTTGGCAATGTGTATGTAATGGGGTACGAGCTACAGTCAATAATATTTTACTATTTGAAGCACATTTCACAAAAAGAATTGCTTTCTGTATTTGTGTGTTGGTGTAACAGAGTGAACAATCTCAAAGCATAGGGCAAGGTCAAACAAAGCACCTTCAGCTGTGTCTGGAAGACACCACTGGAGAAAATAATTTGTATTATGTACTCTCCATTCTCCTTGGATTGGGTATGGAGTCTGTCCCTTACTCTTTTCATTCATTCCAGCCTCACTCCCTTTCTTCACACTGTCTCTTGTTGCTCCTTCTCTCCTGCTGACATGTATTAAAGGGCTCTGTCGGGTGCAGCAAGAAAGATGATACTTACATTTTTGTAGATATGTACAAATTGTAAATTGTGCAGAGGGTGATTTTACATGCCATCACTTGGAAGTTTTAGTCTGCTCCTGGTAGCTGTTTTCAGATAAGACAAGAACATGGTTTAAAGGCATGATTTTTCTTCTTCTTTCTCTGGCACTCCATATAATTCAATAAAGCTAGGAGTTTGTTTTATTTAGTGTCAAAAAGTGCTTTATTTTAAAATGAATCTACCTTAGACTTTGAGGAGTCTCCAATGGCAACTCCCTGGAGTGGAAGCACATGATGGAGAATGTTTGCAGAGTGTTGGGCTGGTAGCTGTGTGCCCTGAGCACTCACAGATTAAATGCCTACATGGCCTTTTGGTTGCTGCAGCGTTATTGATGTGGAATGTGGTGAAAAAACCTATCAGAAATGTGCAGAGCAAAGGTTGTTAGAAAAACACCGCTTTCTTCTTGTGCGACTTGTGTGTTTGCTTTAAGAGGCTTTTGAAAGTATCTTTTAATGAGAAGCAAAGACAACAATTAGATGAACAAGTCATCTGTCAGGCTGGCAGTACGGACAGTCAAAAATTAATACAATTAGATATGGGCTATAATGCCTGGCAACAGTGAGTTTAGATTGACAGCGTGCTTTAATTTGCCTGCAGTCTTTAATGTGCAAGCTCCTTCTACATCATATCTGAGACTGACACCATGTAACCTTTCTCATGGTTGCAACAGTCAATATTCTCCTGTTAAAATCAAGAATTCCTGAAAAAAAAAAAAAAAAAAAAAAAAGGAAAGAAAAGAAAGCTTTGGAGTGCACCGGAGTTTCTACCTGTCAAAAAGACTGTGTGCAAAGCATTTAACGCGCAGGAAAAGAATGTCACAAATCAGTCCCTTCGTCCGCACTGTTGGAGCAGCCGGCTTGTCACTGAGCTGTGGGAATGGGGGGAAGGAAGAGGGGACAGACATTATGAGCAGGCTGCAGCAGCACTTTCATGTGCTGCTTTGTTTTTCTTGCCTGCTTCATGCACCTCAAGTGAAGAACATAAGTTTCGGCCCTTCCCGGGTCTGCAGCCTGATGCGCCTTTCTTGTGAGTGAAGAAGTGTCGGGCACTGCGGGTGCTCTCTCTTCAAGATGCAAGTCACAAACCATGAAGTGTTTTCCCTGCCCTCCACAAGGCACCAGGAACTGACATTCTGGAATGAGTCTACGTTCAAGAATGCACTTTTCCAGTCGAACTGCTAAACGAATATGCTCTGGCTGACGCAGCCTGCAGGTTCACATGCAAAGCATGACTGATCATTTCAGACAGGAAAAATTAAAAAAAAAAGAATCAAAAAGGAGAAAGAATTTAATCTAAACGTTAAACAGAAAACTAAGAGATATACAGAACTAAATGTGCGTCAGGGGAACTTCAGCTTGGACATTAGGAGAAGGTTGTTCACTGAAAGAGGGTGGTTGGTCACTTCAACAGGCTCCCCAGGGAAGTGGTCATGGTACTGAGGCTGTCAGAGTACAAGGAGCATCTGGACAGTGCCTTTAATCGTGTGGTTTAGTTTTAGGTAGTTCAGCAAGAAGCAGGAAAATTGACTTGATGATCCTTATGGGTCCCTCCCAACTTGAGATAATCTGTGATTCTTTGAAGTGCTGAGCTCTGGTGCAGAATCAGTGATCCAGCACAGTTTAGTCCCTTTTCTTAAAACAGAATTGCCTGTTCTTCTCTAGTTTCACCCATCTGAAGTATGGGAATGGAAATCTTCTCTTTTCAATTTAGCCACTGAAGAAGGAGAAATCCAGCTGCTATTTAAATAACCAAAACAATAACCCATATGAAACATGGATTAATATATTGGCAGAGGTGCAGACAAGTCACAGTCTTATTCTCCTGCACGTGTTAATAATTTTGTTGTCATCCATTTGTACTTTATTGTTTTCAGTGCTGGAATAGCCACTTAAGTCCCCTGCCGTTTACTTTGTTCTGTAGTTAGATGTCAATCTTGTTGATGTTTATAAAAGTGCCAGTGCCTTCACATGAACTTGCAAACATATTGGTTGCCTTTGTAGAGAAATAAAACCTTATAGGAATATTTACAAGGACCAAAGGCACTGTGAATATCAAAGGAAATTCCTGATTTTTGATTCAAACACTTGGAAGTACACTTTGGCATTGTTCACCTAAGTCAAGTTAATATTTTTAATAAAATATCTTTGCAAAAGATATGAAAAAGATACATCTGTGAATCACTGGATTTCTAGGCAAGATATGAAGGTCAAAGGAAATAAAATACTGTTTGATGGAGGGAAATTAAAAAACCAAACAATACAAGTGGCTAGGTTGTAGCTTCCACTCATGTCACAAACAAAGCTGGATTGACGTGTTTGGCTGCTCTTTTAAAGAAGGCAGAGGGCAAAACTGTTTTCAGTTCTACCAGCAACCCCAATTAGCCTGGACTTGTCTGGATCAAGTCATGGGAGGGAAATGCCCTTTTATTTCAATGATTTCCTAAGTACTAAGCCCCTCTGAGCAGTTAACAGAGACTGTACAGGGGAATTATGTGGTGGATGCTATTTTCTATTCAGTACTTTCTAAAATGAAATCCAGAAGATTTTTTGCTCTGAACTGCAGTGATACTTTGCAAGTTGTCCCCATTCATCACATGACATCAAGAGAAGTCCACTGCTGACAGCCATTGCCAGGAAGCTGAGCAGATAGCACAAACAAGAAATGTCACCTTCTCACGATTTGAAGACAGAAAAAGGAGGGGGGGGGGAGGGCTGGGAGCTGTGTGTTTGGTGAGATGTGAAAACACAAGTTTGCTGAAGCCAGAATCTTTATCAGCAATTAATTTAATTCATTTGATCTCAAGAGTTCTGCTTTCTTAATCTGTGTGTCTGCTGTAACCTCTCATTATACCCTGTCCAGAGACAAAGAGGTGGAGGGGTTTCACCAGGCTAATCTGAGGGGGGTGTTGGATTGAACCCAGGTTTCACTGGGCAGTGCCAAGCAGCATTTGGTTGCTGAGTGAGACTGAGATGTTCCAGCAGTGGCATTTGGGAATCTCTAGTAATATCGGAGAAACTGGACGCTGAGCACTCCAGAACCAGGGGATATTTTGTCCTGTCTATGAAGAGGTCGCACCTTGAAGATGGGGAGGCTGAAGGACCCTCCCCGGTGCTTGTAAAGCAAAATTGTATCTTCATCAGTTGCAATCGATGCAAAGTTTATAAAACACTTTGGGAATTTACTGTACAGTAAAAAGAAGTGAGAATTACAAGACAAAAAACAAAATGATCAAGATTTATATGCACTCAGCTGTAAGAAATGCTTTCCCAAAGGGTGCAGTTAAGCAATTAACAACCCTCCCACACCCTGTTATAAAGTGTGCTTGCATTTTGGAATTCGAAGTGGGGCTTGTTACAGCAGGAGACGTTGAGCTCAGAATTGGCAGTGCTAACAATTAACACCTTAAAATACTGTCAGTTCCTGCTGATGGAAAGCAGACATCCCCTGTGCTGTGCGTGTAAGGGTTTTGTTATTGGGTAGCTCCACCTCTCTCTAATCTGGGCAGTTCTTGCTCTGACTTGGACAAGGGCATCATGGCATACACCTTTCACATATTAAAAGTAAGTAGTTCGAGTGCTCCAATGCTACTTTTAAACTATAATCCAGAAATAATAGTCATTATTGCACACAATTTGTGTTCCAATAGCCCACAGAGACCTTTGCCCAGGCTGGTCACAGCTGGGCTTTGTGCAGAACGTGCATAATGTACTCATGGTAACCAATAGCTCCTGCTTGGGAGAGGTACCAGCCAGGAGGAAGGAAACCTGGAGACCTGTGTCACTGTGTCCTTGTGTCACTGGCCAGTTATTCATCTGAGGCTCTGGCCTCACAGAGATTGTTTGTAGTCACTGTCACAGTCTTTTAGATTGGAAAAATCCTCTTTTCTCCCCTATCCTGGTGGGCTTCTGCGTCTGACCTCTGTTGGTTTTTTTTGTGTTTCCTGCCACAGAATGGCCATTGTCCCAGGCAGTGTTGCAAATCCCTTTCACAGCACCTGATTCATGACATTTTATAACCCATCATCTGATCTCTCCTGTGGTTATTCCTTCAAATCAGAAAGGGATATCCTCACTCCTGAAGTGCAAGATTTGCTGGGAACACACCACATGTGGTCTCCTGGGAGCAGTGAACGTTGTTCCAGACTCCTGCCAGGGTTTTGAAACCTTTCCTTAAAGACTTATTTCAAACCTTATTTCAACTTTGAAGATGCTTTTAAGGAACACAAATTACTGAATAAAATTTTAAATAAGGAAAACCTGATTATGTTCTATAAATATTAATCTCAGAGTGTAATTGCTCTACTACTCTATTATATTACAATAAACCTTGCTGGTGTTGCAGCATTTTAAACAAGTGTTAGATCATTTAGTTTGTTCTAGCACTTTTGGTAGCAACAATCTTCAGTCTGAAACAAGACTGGAATTTGCTGATTAAAGCAGTATCACCTCATCAAGTGAGACTGTGTCCATTTTTTTATTTCACTTTTTTTTTCCTTTTATTTACTCTTACTAAATATTTCATTTTTTGGAGCATCTTACGCCTTTTCTACTCTTGCTGTTTAACCAACATTAATAAAATGTTCTTAACCCCATTCACCCAGAAGGTGTTGCATATCCAAGGCACATGATCAAGGTTTGATGTGGAAGTGGTACCTCTGAGAAACCACCCAGGGCTGCGTCAGGCCTTCAGAATGTAATCTGTCAGTACGAGTTCAGATACAGTAATGTTTCATATTTGTTTTGCTGGCTGCTTATGGGACTAATTGGGAGACTTTGGAAGGGGAGCTGAGAGAACTGGATTGTATTTAGAGCTATTTCTGCATCAGAATGGCCTGGAACAGCATGTTGGAACTTATATTTGGTAAAAATACCATGGTATCATTCAATTGACAGAGGGCATCTGGCTCTTCTCTCTATTCATGGAGGAGGAGCTGTATGTGAGACATGAAAAGAAGGCAAATTGAACAGAATGAATAAGGCCACAGCAGTTTTTGCTGGAGCAAAATAGTTGAATTGAAGCTGGTATTTGCTTTCTCCAGTCCAAATGAAGCAGTGGTGGAATCCATGCCAAGAGATGTGTTTCCCATCACATCTCATTCAGTTTAGCATCTTATTAGTTGCAGTCAAATATTTTCACAACTAACGCCTGTGCTCTTAATGATCTATTCTGCACACACAGCTGAAATGAGAAATGAACCTGCACATACAATGGAGGTGAGTTTTTACCTTTAAGTAGGTGCTCTTATAAACATTCATGCACCATTCTCTGCCCTGTGGCCTGTGCTATTTTTCAGTTTCCACGGCAAAACCTTTCCTGAAAGTTAAAGACACTATTTGGAAAAGATAAGTGGAACTGGCCTTGTGGAAGTGACTTGGAATGAGTTGGCCTCTGGCATGGTGCAGTACCTGGGGCTTTTGATCTGTCTTTTTGGTGGGGCTTCTCATTATCTTTCCTTTCCCATTTCTCTTCATATTTGCCACGCTATATATATACACACATGTACTTTTATCATCAAATTGAAATTGCTCTGAGTACTGTAGAGCACGTCCCTCAAAAAGCATCATGTATCTTGTACACATCTTTAACAAGTGATGACTACATGTCCATTTTCATGTGTACAGCCTCACTGGAGGAACTTGCCTTCAAGGTGGAGTTTGACCCAAATGTGAGGGCGAGCAGAGCCTCAACCAGTGCCAGGTAAACGCCAAAACCATGTGCATAAGACTAAAAGTTGTTACCAGTGTGGTCACTTTTCAAATTTCTTAGTTTCAAATGTCTTGGATAAAATGTCTTTATAGGCCTTTGCAGAAGAAACACCTGGTGAGGCACAGAGATGTTTATGAGAGTGGATGAGTATGTGGCACACACCAATCAGCACAAATATTTGTGCAAGTGAGGTGAGAGTTGCACAAATGCTCACAGGATGTGAAAATACTGTGGGTGGGCTTAGGGATGTAGAATCATGGAATAATTTAGGTTGGAAAAAGCCTCTAAGGTCATTCAGTCCAACCACTAACCTAATGCTGCCAGGCTCACCACTAAATCACGTTTCCAAGTACCCCGTCTACACATCTTTTTTGAGCACTTCCAGGGACTGTGGTTCCAACACTTCTCAGGGCAGCCTGTTGCAGTCATTGAACACCTTTCAGTGAAGAAATTTTTCCAAAAGTCCAATCTAAACCTCTCTTAACACAACTTGAGGCCAGACTTGTGTTCTGGACCCCTCCCCTGCTCCGTTGCCCTTCCCTGGACACGCTCCAGCACCTCAATGTCTTTCTTGTTGTGAGGAGCCTAAAACTGAACCCAGGATTCAAGGTGTGGCCTCACTAGTGCCCAGTACAGGGGGACAGTCACTGTCCTGATCCTGCTTCTCACAGTATTGCTGATACAAAGATCATAGCCAATGTATTTGCTTTCTTTTTTTAAGGGCTTGCTAATATCCCTGTATGAAAATTTATTATTCTTTTCTTATGGACTACTTTAAATACGCCTTTAGTGAGTAAAGGTATATTTAACACTAGATTCTTACTTGGGGTATAGTCTGCATTGAAACCATGGGTATGAGTGGAGAACAGAACAGCAATACACAGCCTAATTGTAAATTAACAGCACGTGGTGATCTGGCTTGTAGCCATGCCAGACTCAGTGTCAGTGTCTCCAGTGATACACTCCTTTTAAGGGTGTTTAATCAGCCAAAGTATTTTAAATATTTTGTGAAATCTTTAAAACAAGAGAACTGGAAATATCTCACCTGTTACTTTCCACTGGTTTACCGGCACATTGCTGTTAAAACCAGATAACTTTAGCTCTCTGATGGCAACCTTCTGGTGACATGGGAAGACATTGCTTCATTAGGGTCAGTTATGCTTTAAAAAAATCTTTACAGTCAATGTAAAAAGTGGGTGCAACTGTGGTATCACATGTTTATATTACATAGCACCTAGTAAATTAATGCATTTGAAAGCAGTTCTTCTGGTCTTTTGCTCAGGTACATCTAAGTGTCTGTTGGGGGTGAATATCCATTTTCTTTTAAGAGCATACTGTTGTTTTCCCTTGGAATAAGAGATTTTCCCAAATTCAAGCACATTTCCTTCCTGCAGTTAAAAGCTGCGTGAACAGGACTGTATTTTTCAACTCATAAATCCTCTAAAAGGGAAATCTCATTAGTGTAATGAATACACTGAATGGTTGTTTGTTATAGACAATTAACCTCCATTAATTGGAGTGGTGTGCTCACAGAAGTGGGATTGTTTATTTGACAGAATGATTTTCCTTTTTTTTGCTGGGGAGAAGAAGACATTTCAGATAACTTGCCAAAATAACTTCATCTCTGGCTGTTGGCACTGAGTTACTGAGGGCAGTGCAAATGAAAGCTGTCTGCTTTCAGAAGGACTTTGTGACACTGAATCACCACGTAGTGGAACAGCAGGTGAAATTCTGTGCTGATGGGTAGAAAGAAGAGTAAATGGAGATTTTCTCCAAGCTTCACAAGCACAACAACAGGGTCTGGCCTAACTCTTGCAGCTCAGGAAAGAGCTCGGGCTGTTTTCTGAAAACAGCAGTGTTCAGAAGCAGCCAAGAGGTAAAAAGAAGAGAGTCTGCCTGGAACTGCTGGCAGAGGAGCACAGAACAAAATAGAGTTTGCTCTTATGCTGCAGTGTAAATCCTCAGCTTGGCTCCCTGTGGAACACCAACCATCCCTCTGTTCTCCACAGCTCAGAAAGCACCTCTGTTCCCTGCCTACTCGGTGGGACACAGAGGTGCCCAGATTTTGGGGTGCTGTGGAGCACATGCTGTTGGCCAGGACCAACTTTGGTTGTGTGTGTAGGACTGTGCCTAGATCTGGGTCCAGGCTGACCTGCTGCCTGTGGTTTCACTGACCCGTTCCTTCCTTGCCCATTGCACTTGGTGCTCACAGTCCCAATTATTTGCATTTATCCAGGCATGTCCATGAAATGCAAATGAGATGCAAATCATCGTAGATACCCCTGCATGAGCCTGAGGATAGAGGGTCAGCGGGGTAATTCCCAGGGCCAGACACCAGCAGGGGTAATTCCCAGAGATGGGGACCAAGCACTGCTCCCTGCCATGAGAAGCATCGAACTTGAAGGGGCTGAGGGGGGTTCAAAGCCCACTCCTGCCAATGTGCAGGGTCACCACCAAAGGTTTGCCCGTTGGGGAGGTATTTTGGAGGGTTTGGGATGTTAACATTCAGAGATAAGGGGGGAACAGGCTGCTACAGTTCCACTGAGAGGAGTGTCAGGGAGATGTCTAATCTTACAATCCACTTATGTCCTTGGGAAAAAAATGTTACCATTCTGTCTCCCTCTGTTTAGTTTAGTGGCCTTCAGGGACAATTGCTCAGTCATAGAAAGATGAGCTTCAGAGTCTGGAGCCCTGATACCACAAGCTTTCCTCCTTTGCAAGCACTGGAGTCTGACATACGTGCAATGGAATGCAAAAGGTACTAATTAATATATTTTATATCGATGTTGCATTTTCTTGTGCTGTTGATTCATTTTACTATCAGCTGTATGATTTTATTGGTAGGTCTACATAGTTTCTTTTTCTGATGTTAGTTTTTCCTTGTTTGTGAGATGGAATTGATGCTGCTGTTAGGGATGTCTGTTGCTTGCTATCATCACAAATATGAGGAAGGCATTATTATCTTTATAAAACTTGCATTAGCATTTACTGCTGTGGTTATTTCTTAGACATTCTGTATCTGTGTGGCTGCCTGTTGTGAAGCTGAGAAAATGTTAATGGAAAATGTTCCCATTCTAAAGTGCTGCGATCAATATGCAATACTTCTTACATGTTAACCTTTACCATATGGATTTAATATCACATCTGATTTACACCTAATAAAACAGGAGAATGCCTCTAGAGTTCTTTTTTTTTTTTTTTTTTTAAATTATTATTATTTTATTTTAAAATGGAGTATTTCCTGCTTCAGGTGTTACTGTGTGACACATTTTGGTCAAGGAACCACCCTATGGCCTCACCCAGCACCTAACTGATCTGACTTCAACAAAAACTTCCTGACTTCAGCTATCTCCCAGCCATGGGCAAAGCTGGACCTCTTGTTCCAAACTCTGTTTCAGTTCTGATTGTTTAAACCTGAGGAAAAATGAACTACATAAACAGAAGTGCTCTGGGTTTACTGGAGTAAGCAGCATGAACATTTGCCACACCATCTCCAGAGTTCTCTGTAACATTTTAACCAAGCTCTTACACACTTCTGGCTGTGATCATGAGATTTAGTTTGCAACATCGACATCCAGAAGTGGACATCCTGCTGTCCTGATTTGTAAGCCAGTTCAACCCTGCTAATTTCAGTGGGATCACACAAGAGGTGATCCCAGGGTAGTTCTGATCGGGTGACCTTACTGATAGTCTGCTCATCTCAACCAGTGCATCCTATTTCACACCATGGGTCTTTTTTAGCAGATATTTTGTGGTTTTCCGCTTCAGTGTTTTAACTGTGTGTCTTTAGTGTTTCAGTGTCCTCTTCAGTGTTTTCATAGTGTCTCTCTAGGCTATAATATGTCAAATCTTGACCGCACTAAAAAGATATGTATTGACTTTTTTCTGTTTAATTAATAAACAGATAACCCCAAGCCACCTGTGCTCTGGTAGCAGTGGAAGGGCACTTGAAAATGGTGAAAACAGGTACATCACCAGATATTCCTCACTGATATGCCAGGACCCTCTTGCCCAGGTGGGGGATACTCCTAGAAAAGCACATCCCACGAGTCCAGGATACCTGCATTTTTGCAGAACACCTTTTCCCACCTACAGATCCACGTCTATAAATGTGGAACCCACAAAGAAGCAGGTCCCTGCCCTCTCCAGGTGTTGATTTCAAACACTGTGCACGTGCCACATGTAGACAGAAATTCCAGAAGCAAATGAGAAGGCCGGTTGGCAGCCTGGTGTTACCACAGGTTTTGGTCAAGCCACAGAACCAAGGCACAGTGAGTGGGTGTGTGTGGCACGTCTATAGCAGGATGAGGGCCTTGCTGAGGTGCTCCTGAAGAAGTGGAGCAGGGCAAAAGCATCACATTTAGTGTGCAGGTACTCTGAGAGGTCAGTCCCCACCAGCTCCAGCCCCCCAGATGTACTCACATTTCCCTGTCCAGAGGATTAATTTGCCCCATAGCAACGACTAGAGGAAAAGAATTACATTTATGTGCTGTGGGCAACTGGGATTGAAAATGGAGAGTGCTCCACCTGGACAGCCTGGATATCTCAGTGACTCCTGTCTGGGCGCCTTGTGCATCCTGGCAGAATTCTCCTGCCCAAGATCAGACAGCACCCAGCAGAGCACCTGGAACAAAACTGGAGGGAAATGAAATCCTGCCTCAGGAGCTCCTCAGGTTATGTGAGCTTTGACTCACATTATTCCCATTCATTCACCTTCCTCACCTGCTTTCAGAAGCAGGTACTATTTATGGTACTATTTATGATTTTCTCCTCTGCAGACCTTACACCCCTCACACCTTACACAAGCAACAAGAACTAGCTTAATTCCTAACATACTTGTGTATTCTCTTTTCTTCCAGATTCCTCTGAGCTCTGTATTACACCTGATAACTCACTCTGTTGGGAGTCTGAAAACATAGTCAAATCTTAGAAAGTACCAATTATTTTAGTTGTGCCACTGAATAATAGACTGAAAAGCAAGATGCCTGAAGTGCATCAAAGGCCCAGTGAAGGTCTGTAGAGACGCCTGTGTTATTTTAGGAATAAATATGTGCAGCCTAAGTAATGTATAACTACTGCATTTAAAGATCTATGGCATGATGAGAACACAGGGTGCTTCTGGTGACAGGAGCTTGAGAGCATCCTTGGCAGAGGAATAAAGTGACTAACTACAAAGCACAGAGATACTTCTATGATGGGAGATGATAATCAACCAGAGAAGCACTGAAAGATGGATAAGGGACTGGATAAACATAGATGGAGAGAAGCTGTAGGATTGAGGTGCTGCAGAGAGAGACCTTTCCTGTACAGTGCAAGATCCCAAACCCCACGGAAGGAAGGGAAACCTGGGGGAAGGTCTTGTGTTGAACTGGACAGCAGAGCAAGGTGATGGGCACATTGTTCCTGCATGAGAGGGGTTAGAAACAGGCTTGGAGCTACCCACCAGGGTGAGCAGCTGCCCCAGGGATACCTGCAATCTCAGTGGTACCTTAGGCAGTGGGGACAGAGGGGAAGGAAGCTTTGGGAGGTTGGATGTGGCTCTGCTGGGTGGTCCAGGATGTGCAGTACCAGCACCTGCTGAGCCTGCACAGTGTACAGCTGTGTGCTGCTCTCTTTAAGCAGTTTAAATTCCTCCCTGAAAAGCAATATCTGGAAGTGCTGCAGGTTTGGATCAGTCTTTCTTGACAACCAGGAGTGGCTCCTGGCATTCTCCAAGACCAGTAAATCCTTTGGCAGACCTGTCTCAAGTGCATGAAATGTTGCTGTCACCTTGGGGTCTCTGACTCCAAGGGTGGGCTCAACATGGGAGAAGAAATAGGTTTGAGGTGGTCCCTTGTGTCACTTGTTCCCCCAAAACTTCTCAGGCAGGCACTGAGGACCAAACTGCACTCTGAAACTGGAGAGGCTGGTGTCACATGAGGCATAGTCATATTATTTAAGCAGGTGTTAGTGGAGCCCAAGATCCTGATTATGCAGTTTCAGTGATGAGTTAATTCTTTATGGCTGGAGGTGAACACGAGGAAAACGTACAGGAGGCCAGACAAGCACCACACAGTCTTTGTGGCGAGAGGCAGGGGCTGTTTCAGAGCGATAAACAGCTGCACGCTGTGCTGGCGTTAATGCAGCCGCCGAGAGAGTTTCTCCCATGTTAATCTATGAATTTCATAGCCCAACACTCCATTACTTATTTATAGATTTATAGCTCTTCCCCCTCCCTCTCCCCCCAAGCATCTGGCTGCTGTATATGAAACACACAGTTGCAATTACAAAATGTCTTCTGATAAACTATCCCCCACCCCTGGCACCCCTTGTGGGTCATAGGTAGTCACGGACCTTGCAGAGTGCTTGGCTGGGCACCTGCTGGCTCAGCAGCACCCAAGGCTGGATCAGTGCCATCCAGGGCCCACCCCACACTCTGCCTCAGCTTGTACCAGAGCTGGGACCAGTTGCTGTGCCAGGGTGCAGGGTGGGACCCTGGGCAGGGATGATTTCCTCTGGCAGCAGTAGCAGAGGTCTCTGTTGCACCTCAGAGGGATGTAGGTGGCCTCGGTCCTCCCTACTGCTCATGTCAGAAAAAGAGTTGGATCAGTTAATATATTTTGGGTCTGCTGCATCATTTTCTCCTGTGTAAAGTTTTTTTTTTCCACTCGTTGGAGCAATAATCCTACACGTGGCAATTTGCTCCTCTCAGGGACTGTGCTTTGGGCTGCCTCCAGGCTGGGGCGGTATCACAGCATGTGCTGTGCAGGGGTGTCTCTGAAATGATGTTGTGTGCGTGTATTTTTATAGTTTTTAAGTTTTGCTGTGAGTTACATATGAGGTGTGTGTTTCACTGACTGCAGGAACTGGGATCTTCTCTGCAGCCCTGCACGAGGAAAGGCAGGTCCAGGACCATGGCCCACGCGTGGAGTTTATCTGGCCATTGGCATCTCCAGATGCATGTAAGTCCTAGGACTTTATAGTAACTGCTGTGAGAGATTCAATGAGAAAAGCAATCTTTTGAAGAGAAATGTGTTCCATATGCAGTAGGGGATTTAGAAGGTAACTGGTCCCACCTCTAGGAACAGCCAGAAGCAGGAGCTATGAGACAGTGCAGTGCCTGCTTGTGTGCACCACAGCAGGTCACGCACGCTACGCTTTCTGCCAGGCAAGACTTTATGTGTTTTCAAAGATAGCTTCAAGAGAACGTGTTTTTCGGCAGTCAAGATGTGGAGCTAAAAATGCAAAGACTGAAAACTGCACAGTCACTGGCAGAGATCAACATTCAGTACCTGTTTAGCACATTGTGCTTTCTAATGTGTCTCTATTATTTCCACAGCGTGTGCTGTGCTGGAGCGCGAAGATCCTGGTTGTGGCAGCTCCTTTCCTTGCAGTGTTGATGAAGGGTTCAAGGCCCTGACATCCAGCTGGTACCTGGTTCCTCAGTGTGAGTGCAGAGGCTTTAGGAGCAGCTGCCTCGTAGTGTTTTGTTTTACCTTGCAAGTGCTTCAGTTGGGATGTGTTATCCTGCAAAGCCCTTTGTCATTTTAGCACTTCTGCTTCATCTCCACTTGTGCTTTTGTTGCATGTAGTTGTTGGGTATGAGTGTTACTGCTGAACTGAGTGTTTTCCTGAAGCTGAAGGATTCCACTTAGATCTGTAGATACGTACTTTTTTTTTACTCCACTGTATTTTAATGGTTAGTTTCAAAAAATATCCCACTTGTCTGAAAGATTATTGCAGAACTATTCTGATGCTGCTGAAGAAACTGCTGCAGAATATTCTTCTGTGGCTGTGTCAGTACTTCATATTATTTAAAAAAACCCCATGTTCTATATAAGTGAACTTGATTTTTTGTTGCCCATTAACTTCACAAGTATTTTCATATAATTCTTTCACTTACAGAATAATTAAAGAATATTATAAAAAGAATCCTGTTAGTAGTCCAAGCAGGTTTGCAAGTCTTAGCAGGAAGTTCAATGGCAAGAGCTGAGTCAAATCTGAAATCCTCATTTAGCAGCTTTAATGCTACTCTAAAAGGAACTAAACAGATACAGAGCTCTCTACACCTGTCAAAACCTCTATCATACTCATCATTTTATTTATTTTACTGCATTATTCAAGTCCTTTGAATTCAAATCTTCTGCACAGGAGAGATGTATCTCATCACGCCCTGAACTGAGTAGGTGAGATACACTCATTTTGCTCTAAGGAGGTGTTTCAGAAGGAGAAATAATCAGTGGAGGAAGAGAATAATTTCCTAAGTTTTGATGCTTTTGTTACATGACTGTCATCTTTCAAATTCAAGAGTTCCATCTAGAGGAATCCTATTTCATGAGCTTGGTTTTGCTGGCCTTTTAATGTGTGCCATGTTCTCTCACTGAAAATAGATTTATTCCGTCTCCTTTCTCAGTTTTCTGTGTTGAATACCTATGAATTTCACTGTTTCTTCTTGGCAGCTTTTGAAACAACACTTTAACATCAGTATTCTCTGCTTACATTTGAAGTATCATTTCCATGTTTCTGTTTGTTGAGTGTGCTGAAGAAAGAGAGAAATTTTGTTCACATCTGACTGTCACTTATGAATTTGTAGCCCAGAAAGTTAAAGGAATAAGATTTTCCCATCAACAGAAATAAAATACATACTTGAGCAAAAAAAAAAAAAAAAAAAAAAAAAAAAAAAAAAAAAAAAAAAATTAGAGTAACTTAACAGACTCTGGCAACTCTGAAACCATTTAGTAGTGTAGAAAATGTTGAATGCAGACAACCCCACTGAGAACTAATATTTCTGCAAATAGATATAAATCTCTGTGCAGTTTGTTTAAGGAGTCACTGTTTCCAAGTATTTTTTTCTTAACCTGTAGAGAAATCTGAGGCAAAAAAAATCCAGCTCAAATGCCAACAGAAGCAATTTGCTTTTATCTTTTGGGGTTAGGAGTTAAATTCCTGTTGATCTTTTATCTAATAAACCTTTTTAGACCCTTGTGCGGCTCAGATACTCCAGTTTATCTTTTCTAATATTCTTTGTTTGCCAAACAGAGATTAAATACTTTGGTAATGTTTAATAATGAAGTCTCATATCTAGAACTGTACTAGGATGATCGTTGTATTCAGATGTGTGGAATTTGCCTAAGACAGAAAACAGAGAGAAAAGTTTTAGCTCTCGAAATCAGGTTATCAAAAGGGTAACATGGTGCAACCGATGGAAATGAGCTGAAGCAACCATTTATGCTGTGAAACTTGAACTTTCCTATTGTAGCTTAACTTGATTAAAACAAAACAAAATATGTCAAAACAAAAACACAGGAAACTTTCCCGTGGGTCAACTTTCCCAAGCAAAATTAGCATGTAGCAGCATTCCTATGCTGGATGATCGTTATTGGTGTGGCCCTTCATGTTCTGATCACTCTTTGAAGAAAACCCTTTGATGTGTCCTTGAAAAGTAGCTACAGCAGAGGTGTTATGTGTGGGGATGCTGTGCTAGAAATCTGAGGGCAGGTCAGCAGGGCTGAGGTGGTAAAAGCAGGGTACCCAGGCTGTGCCTGTGTGGCTCAGTGAGAGAAAACCGAGGGGACACTGCAGCTGAGTTCTATGGAATAGCCTGAATACCTAATGCTAAAACTAGTCCCTTGGCAGCAGATCTGGGTTGGAAATATCTGATTGGAACAGCCCAAAACAGATCTTGCAAGGCAGTGACCTAAGAGTTAACTGGTATGAATGATCAGAAGGCCAGCGATTGCACTGGACCCTTGGGTATCTTTTACTTAGAAATAAAGATTTCCCATTTCTGATGTGGTTCACATTAAAACATAAGCA
The DNA here is from genome assembly GCA_035583135.1 of Lophotriccus pileatus. Classification (NCBI taxonomy): domain Eukaryota; kingdom Metazoa; phylum Chordata; class Aves; order Passeriformes; family Tyrannidae; genus Lophotriccus; species Lophotriccus pileatus. The sequence continues at coordinate 109,327,031 of JAWWES010000001.1, forward strand.
CCTTTGAACATATAAACAACACGAATTCAGCTGAGCACAGCAGGTAAAGTGATTTTTCTCCACTTAGTTATGTGCTGTTTTCTTTCAAGCTCAAGGTACCATGAATAAATTTTTACCTAATTACCTAATTTTACCCAATTAATTAGAAACCAGATCTTATTTATGATTTTCAACCTAGATTTATTTCAATTTTGATCATATATTTACAAAAAAGATAGAGCTTCTTTACAGTTGTCTTCGGTTTCTTTCTCTACCAACATTTTCTGAAATTTTTAGATGCTGTTATGAAAACAAATTAAAGTCAATTTCATAACCTCAGGCTTAAATTTGTTTGCACTTTTAATGAAGTCACATTGTGATACGCAATCACAAGTTATTTTATCTAATCTGACACCTGCTATGTCGTTTGTGTCAGTGCTGATTTTAGAGTTTATGGTAGTTTTCCTTAACTTTCTCCCTCTTCATTTTGTAACTAGCTTTGCAATTAGGTAATTTTAGAAATTCAGCAGATGCAAAAGTGTAAGTTTTTATGATTTTTACTACCTGTTACCCTGCACTTACAAGATGGAACCACGTGGGTGTTTCTGAACAACTGCATGCAATTAGCCATGGTGAAAAGTTTGCTTAGAAGGTATTTCATGTTCTGCTTAAGAGTATGGATGTTCTTATGAGGTGCCTAAGGAATGCTGGAGACTTTTGCTCCTCAGAGTGTCCAGAATTGGTTGATCACGCAGCAAAGCCAGGACCAAGGGCTCAGGTTTAGCCACTGGATTATCTGCCTTTTTTGATTTACGGTTCTCTTCAACTTGCCAGTGTAATGTGGAGACCTTCTACAGGGAATTCTGTCTGTCAGCAATCTTTTGAGCCAATATTGGTGGAAATAGTTTTTCCTTAATATTCCACTTGAAACCAGAGAGATGAACTCTGGTAAAAGTCATCCTGAAGAAAGTCTCAGCATGGGCAGTCATAAATTTCAAGGAATATGACCTTCCAGTCTTTGCCAGGACCGTGAGCTGATGTTGTGGCCTTGTAGTCAAATGCTACTCTGTACAATCTTCACTCAAACCCAGGGACTGTGTTCTTGTTTGCTCTTTTTTTCTGTTATTGAGGTGGTGAAATCACTGTTAGGTGCCAGTAGAAGGCCAAATTAATGGCTATGTCCAAAACGTATTCAGGAATAAGTTGCTCAGTGAGGGTTGTTTATTTATTTGTGCATACATTTGGTTTACTCACTAGGCATAACTTCATCTCGCAAGTAATAATATTTGCACAGCGTAATTTCAGGAAAGACTGTGATCCATAAAGAACTTTCCAAATAAGATAACTGTAAAGAAGACTTAATTGTAACAATTTATTGTTCTACAAAACAATGAGGCTACTTAATAAAGATGAAACAAGTACTAAAATCCTGGAAGCAGGCAGTGCAAAATCCTCAGTGTCCTTATTTTAACCCATGCTCACCATCTCCATCAGCTGAAGTTCCTAACTAGCTGCCACATGAAATGTCACTCCAGAGTATGTTGATTTGCTTTTTGCACGATGGCATTTGCACTGAAATTTTCTGTCAAGTTGTGGTCTAAACTGATAACTCCAACCCAGAGAAGCATTTAAATATTACTCTAACAAAGAAGTTAAGCACAGTTTAAGCGCTCCCTTAGTTGGGACCCAGGAACTGATCTTTGAATCTCCCATGCCTGGTGACTCATTATACAGAAGCCCAAATTTTTAAGGCAGTAAACAGCTGATTGGTGCAAAGTGCAAACTGCCCTTGTTTGAACTGCAGAGAAACTTCAGGAAGATGGACTGATACTTCCATAAATAGAGAGCAGAAAATGGATTATTTTTTTTCCGGTGGAAAGTGTATAATTTAATCAAGGTGGAAACACTGCATAGGAATGTGCTGTTTTCAACATAATTATTTTTTAAAGAAAATAAAATCAACAATTCAATTATTTTCACTGCTGAGTCTTAGAGTCTCAAGGCTTAAATGGAAAGTATTTTTCATGAACACTCATACAGGATCAGGCTATAGCTGGCATTTGAAGGAGAATGAATGAATTACTAGATGCTACCAAATATAATTTATAATGAATCCCCTTCCTGAGGAAGCAGCAGAATTTAAATGACTGCTTGAGAGTATTCATTGCCAGCATCTGCCAAGAATATTCATAAAAAGAGATAGGCTACAAGTAGATTTCAGGATGATCTTTGGAGGCTCTGGCCTTAGCTTTCCATTAGATGGATACAAGGGCAGAGCTAGGGGACTTTTATGTAAATTTGATTGATATAAGCCCCCAGACATATATAATGCATCTCCAGCCATCAAAGTATGACAGAATTAGAAACAGGACAGGTGATGTACTTGTACCCTTTTCCTAAACTTCTCCTGGGGTTATACCGAGTGCAGAGGTCACTTTAATACCAATTCCTCCCCAGGGTTTTTGGAAAAAAAAATCCCATGTCTTCATTGTCAGCATGGCCAGTGAGAAAACTTCTGTTCAGTTTTGCCTATTTTGGTCTACAAACATGTAAAATTTTCAGTATGAAAGGTTAAAAATTGCCAATTTTGTGTTCTGAAAAAGCAGCTCCTCCTAAAATCTGCAAGTTTCAAATTTCCTCTGATTGATATCTAACCAATCACTGGGAGCAGTGCAGATAGAACTGTGCTGCAGCATTCTAATGAAATGAACGTTAAATTGTTCTGGAACCTTAAATAATAGGTCACTCCTGCTACTGTGTTGTTATTTACTTACAGATCAGATGACTGTTTATTTTTGCCTTAACATCCTGTCACTCTCCTTGGCTGCAGAAGCAAAATGTTGATGAGTCAGGTAGCTAAAACAAGATGCAGAGTGCAGGATGCTTCAAATATTGCCAAACATTTTCTATAAGATCTATCTAATTAGAAATCAGTTCCCTACTTAGTAGCAGACAACAGATGCCTTCAGAAGTAAAGTAACTTTTCTTTTATTGGTTATATCTACACAGGCTGGATCTGGATCCTGACCATGCAAATGAATTTTCTGTAGTAGTAGGTACAATTACACATATATATCATATATACTTGAGTGAATTTCCCTTCTTTCAATCAAACTAATTATGAACTCATAGTTCTTTTCTCATATTTTGTGCTTCAAAATGAAGACTATCATAACAATAGTAATAACAATAATAATAGGGAGCTTCATGGTAATGGTCCATACAGAGTTTATAATGTGGATAGAAGACAACCATTTTCACTTTTTCTGCATTTGGCTTTGTTTCAAACCTCAGAAATTAGCTGATGGGATTACAGATGAACACACACTGGCCCGAACGTTGCATTACACCAACTGAAAGTAACCCTGATGTTGTACAGCAGTGTCTTTCAGATGGAAAGACTTCCAGAGCAGAAGGATGATGTAAACTAGGTGGAATTCTGTGAAGCTATCAAGTGAAGACCCCCATCTCCAGATGTGAAGACAGAGAATGATGTTTGCCTGAATGCTGCTGGTGGGGGGAGTGGGGACACTGTGATTGCTCTGATGTGTTCAATGCTGTAGCAAGCTGCAGTGGTTTTTTGCTTCTCCAACACCTTGCTGACCCTTTAGCATTACTGGAAGAGCTTTTGTGCTCAAAGGCACCTCCAATGAAAATGTCTTCACAGGCCTGAGAAGCTCTTCAGTGTTTATTCTCTCTGTTTTGACATTCACCTCATGTATTTTGCCAGCTGCCTTGGAGAGACGCGTTTCTGCAGTGGCTCATCCTGTGAGTTAAACGCAACAGTTAAAGCAGATCGTTGGTGACAGGAGTTGCTTCAGAAGGTCATTAAATCCAAATGGCAGTAGGAAAAGCTCACTGGCACAACAGGAACTGTGCTTTGACATCACTGATTACGCATTAGCAATTTTCAAAGGTGGGCCTTTCAATGTAGGGCTTTTGTTTGAAAAATTAGCCGTTCCAGAGGATCTCAGAACATGTTGATACATATCTTTAGCTTCTTGCCATTGTGTTTGGACAAGTTTCTAATCTCCCAGCATCACGTGGGCCACTCACTGCAACTGAAATAGCAGAAGCTGATCCCTCTCCTGTTCTCAATGCAAATATTAAAAGGGTAACATGCAGCTTTATTTCTCTCACAAAACATGTGGAAAAAACATTTTTTCCTTGTCTGGTAATTGTGCCTACTTTTCTTGTCATCTTCCCTGAGGTATTAAAAAAAGTTATCCCAAGGATATTCAAAGCTAACAGTGAGAAGGAGCATAATACCACTAAGGCTTTAGGTGTTCCACGCCAGGACCTTGTGGCATTAACTAATGAATCTCCACAGCGCTTCCAGAACTGCAGCTGGCACTAAGCAATTTGTCTGGACCCCATCATAAATCATGAAAATCAACACACAGATATTCAAAGTAACTGAACCTGTGTCATGTACAGGGCTAGCCAGCTGGTGACAGGGCATGGGGATGAAAGCTTAGGAACCAGGGATCTGATTTCAGGTCTGTGTGAGAATTGTTGTGGCTTTTCTGTTTCCTGTTGCCTGAAGTGCTTCTTATTATGGATGCACATGTCAGAGCAAAACGTGGACATGCACTAATCCCTCTTGCATTTCTGTCCTTTGTAAAAAAGCCCAGGCCTGGCAGGCTGAGCAGAGTCATGGTGGGCTGCAGACCAGCCAGGGATGAGGACTACAGGGCTCATACCCAGGGTTTAGTCAGTAGCACACAGCTAGTAAGTCTAGACACATCTAATTACCATAGGCCAAGTCCTTGACGCTCTGTTTTGCTTCCACTTTTTAATCACCTTATATTTTTTATTGTAATCTCTGGAGAACAGGGAAAACAAATGTTGCTAAACAGTGTGGATAGAAGTTTAGCATGACTTTAGCTGTTGCAAAGCCAGGAGTGACTTGGTAGAGCTCCCCTAGAAATCTCTACAACTTAAGGCAAGGCAGCAGTGTTCCATATCCTCTGTAAATCCTACTCTGCCACACATCTTAGATATTTTAAATATACCTTAGAGATGCTCAAACAGTGTATTAGCAGTGTGCTTTCCTTGTATACATCAATATGTAAGGCGACTAAGCAAGTTCCTGAGTTACCATGGAGCTGAACTGCACAGATCTTGGGAGACAGTGAAAACTAATAAAACAGAATGAGAGAATAACTCCCAGGGAGCTGGATTTCCAAAGAGCAAATAACTGAACGCTGCATCAAATATACTTTTACCCCTTTCTTAAAAGATAACAGATGTGGATGAACTTTGCCAGTCAGATTCCTTTGTCAGGCACGTCCGTGATGTAGAGTTTGGGTATTTTTTTTCAGAGAAAATACAGCTTAGGATTTCCCCTGAGGTGAATTTCTGATGCCTTTGAGTCTGTGTTGGACTCTGCTAGAAACTCTCCACCTGAACACATGCAATTTCTTCCTCCTTTCATCCTGGCAAGCGCTGCCCCCAGCGCTCACCGTCAGGGGCATTGCTCTTCCAAAGGAGAGTTCGAGCGCCCACGCTCCTCTGGGGCAATGCAGGAGAAAGGGAAGAGTGTTCCCTCCCGAGCAGCTCAGGAAAGGCAAGCAGCCTCGGGAGAGGGGGGAATTCATTTTGCTAAATGTGGATACCTTCATGTGAGCAAGAGGTCCAAGTCACTGGAGAGAAACTTCTGCATTCAAGCTCCTATTTTTGTCTGAGATGAACAGTAACAGAGACCCCCCCATCACTGTATTGATTGGCTTGCCGTCAATTAGAAGTCTGCTCTGCTGGAAGCATCAGCTCGGCAGGAGAGCCTCGTGCAGGACACTGTCCCTCAGCAGCCCCTGGACATCCTGCTCGGCTGTGCCGAGCATTTCATCCTGGATGTTCATGCGGGCAGGGAATTGGTGCTTGATTGACAGTACCCCCCTCTTGCCATTATCACATATTCTCATAAAAACAGTTCATTTGGCTCCTTAAAAATCTGAATCTGAGGAGGGAAGATAAAGCTTGAAGGATGGGAGTGGGGACTCGAAGATCCCTGGAGATGTGAATGTTTCATTCTCTCTTCACAAAGTAAAATGTAGAAAAGCTTTTATTTTTCTTTTTCTTCTGGGCATTTTATATAAGACTGGGTGGATTAATTTGTTTTCCAATCCAAGCAGCTTTGTTATCCAATTTAGCATAGATTCCTGTGTGTATTGGGAGAAAACAGCTATACTCCAATGGGTTTTTTCAAAATGTCTCAAAAAAACGACAACTAAATTCCACAGAAATATGGAAAATTTTTAGCGAGGCTAGAAATTACTTCATAATCTGAAGTAAATATTAGGAATGTTTGTGCCTGTGAGTCATGTCTTGCAAGAGAATTAACTAGCTGGTCAGATTTTAACTGCTTTTTTCCTATGAACAATAGAAGAATCTGAAATATTGAAATCTTCCTATCCCAGAAAAGCTGACACCAAGTTTCTGCTTAAATTACTGCTTGCATTGGACTCTTTGGTCATATACAATAACCAGCCAAAATTCTACAAGAAAGGTGTTGATTTATTTAACCAAAAATAATAAAGCCTGTTTTGTGGGGGTATAAAAATAAAAATACACACACATACAAAAATAAAGCCTGTTTTCTTTGGATGAAGGGACTGTTGCCTGAAGAGGGGAATAGGATGCTGCTGCTGTTCTGCTGTGACCTTCTCTCCTCCTTTCAAGGACTTTCCTGCCAAGGGACGGTTGGTGGGGATGGGAGAGATGCTTTTTGTGGCTGCTTGTTCTCACCTTCTCCAGGGGCAGTACCTGCCCCTTGCATTGCAGTGAGTAAGACTGGGGCATTCTCCTGTTAGAAAATAGAGCTACTGAGTGTTAGGGCTCCCCACTTCATGAGTCTAGCCACTTCACCAGAACATGTGTCACAAGAGGCACAGGAGGCAAAGGCTGGTGAAGGGACTTGAGCACAAGTCCTGTGAGGAGAGGCTGAGGGAGTTGGGGTTGTTTAGCCTGGAAAAGAGGAGGCTCAGGGGAGACCTCATCACTCTCTACAACTACCTGACAGGAGGGGGGAGCCAGGTGGGGTTGGTCTCTTCTCCCAGGCAATTATCAGTAAGACAACAGGGCATGGTCTCAAGGTCTGCCAGGGTAGGTTTAGGTTAGATATTAGGAAGAAATTCTTTACAGAGAGGGTAATCTGGCATTGGAATGGGCTGCCCAGGGAAGTGGTGGATTCACTGTCCGTGGAGGTTTTTAAGATGAGGCTGGATGTGGCACTGAGTGCCATGGTCTGGGAACCACAGTGGGGTTGGATTAAGGGTTGGACTTGATGATCTCAGGGGTCTTTTCCAACCCAGTTAATTCTATGATTCTCTGATTCTATGACTGGCCAGGGAGTCCATGAAAACAAATATCTGTGAAAGTAGGACCTGCATGTGATTTTGGACTCTGGCAAATCTTTGGAAATCTCTTTGGGACTGAGTCCTCTTAGGATGGCAAGAGTGCCAGAACAGAGAAAACCTGAACAAATAAGAGAAACATCTGCACCTCAGGACCCTTTTTTCCTCAGTGATATCCATGAGAAACTCACTCCCAGGAAGGTGGATGTCTGAGAGCACCTGGCCTCTTTTGCAAGAAATTGGAAAAACACCCAGGTAAAGGCTACAGCACTTTGTAACTCCTCATGCACTGGCTCATCTTAAAAACCTGTGAAGGCTGTTTAGCTATCTTGGGAAGCATCTTGGGAAGCATCTAGCCCCCATTACTCTGAAAAGTAATCCTTCAAGACTCATTTAAACCAGTGAACTGGAGGATTATGTTCATTGTAGTGGGGAAGTTCTGCTTGCAGCAGATCTATCTTTTGATAGCCAACAGGACCCTGCGGTGAGGAGGGAGGAGGAGAAGAAACAGGATGCTATTTTTGAACTTCATAAATCTTCCCCATAATCTATCATGAAAATTGGTGGATCATGAGGGATATCAGTTAATTTAGCTAGAGTTCAGCTGAGTTTGTTTTTCCTAGAGAAGAATTTGTACTGCATCCAACGGGGATTTTTTAATTATTTTCAGCGAAGGAGATCATGGAGGTTCCCATTCCCTTCTCGAGAGCCGGCGCTGTGCAAACAAACAGCAAAATTCACTTGCCTCAAACAATTTGCAAACTATAAACAAGTACAAAAATCAGCAAACAGATTCAGTGAACAGGCTGGGGAAGCATAAAATAACAGCCAGACAGTTATGACCAGCGTGAGATTATTGTGATAAACAATCTAAATTATTATTGTACCTCCCTAAGTAGCCTATTGTGGCAGCCCCATAATGTATGTAACACACTGTACCTTCTGCTGCTCCATATCCTTATAATTGGTTGCCAGTAATTTCTGTTTTCATCACAGTATTTGATGTTTGGTGCATTCTTGATTGTTTCTTCTGCTGAATGTAGTCAACAGATGAAATTTATATTTACAGCACTTGCAGTTGCCTGGGTGAGTTCTGAAGAATTTTTGAATTCCAGTTGTTGAAAAATTGTCTTAAGTTTAAAATAAGTAAGTTACAATTAAAATAACTTAATTGACCATCAAAAAGCTTAACTTCAAAGGAATTAAACCCCTCCATAAGATATACTGTCACCTCATAGTCCATTTGCTATAATTTGAGCACTTTCATCAGCAGAGAATCTTACCAAAGGCTTCATGAACATGAGAGATGGTTAAAAATAAAAAATCAAAGCATGCAAACAAATCTTGTTAACAAACTCTAGCAAAAGGGGATTGTTTTATAATTAAATATGAAGGCAACTCAAGCAAATATTTTGAAACACTGAAGTGGGATCCCACTGTAGATTTTGGCAGTGTGAGGTATAAGTGTTGTGAAGATGTCTTTGTCCTGTTGCCACTGGTCTGACCAGAAGCCACATATGGGGAACATCATTGCACCTCTTCTCTCTTCTTTCCCACCAGCATTTTCCTTTCTCTATGTTTCCAGATACCCTCTCAAATCTGTAGCTGAATTTAACAGAGTAAAGGAGCAGCAAGCTTGAAAATATTGCATTAAAACCCTCAGCTCAGCATCAATACATGGAGGTGCCTGCTGGAAAGAGGGAGAACTTGGTCAGCTCCATCTCCCATGATGGAGTACCAGTCAGCTGGGTCGTTCAGCAAAGTTTCTCATGCCTTCCAGAAATCGTTCAAGAAGCAGAATTTGCACTATGGGTTTTTGTAAATCCTTTCGCCTCTAATGGTACCACTGTTAAACAAATCTTTTGGGGTTGCATGTGAAGGCTGTGACTAATTTGCCTTTGCCCATGGTTAAGTAATACAAACTGCTTCCCTGGGCTCAGAATAATAGACTGAAATATTCCCATTTCCTGCAGATGAGTGAAAATAAACAGATCCAATCTCAGCTGAAAGAATGTAAGTAGAACAGGCCTTCATTTGTAGGGAAAAATAAACTCTGCTGATCCCGTAGGTCTGGGACTATAAACAGCATCCTTTTTCTCCCAGGGCAGTGAATAATGTGAGTGCATGGTTTGAACATCCTCAAAATAAACAGCTAATCACCCTTTCTGGCCTAATTAGGTTATGTTCTGGCCCCTGGCTCTAGGTCTCATGCAAGGCAGCATTGAGGGAAGCCCCGCTCCTCTCCCAAGAAAGAGAGCCTGTCCAACCCTGTTTGTTAGTTAACATTTGCTCCTTGAGGATATCCAGCTTGAGGATCTTCCTTGCAAGCTTGGCAGATCCAAGGGCAAGAATATTCTCATGGCTTTCCACCGAGAACAAATGTAACCCTTTCTTCCTCTCTTTTTGCTCATCGAACGGCTGCAATGGGAGGACAAGCAAAGCAGGGCTTTTTACTGTTTTTCCTGGATGTGGATTATCTGCCTCTTTGTTGTGTGTCAGCAGATTGTATCTTGCTAGATTTGTCATATGGACATTTATTCACTCTTTTCAGAGAGGTGATTTATCAGCAGTTGGTGCCCACTGCAAATGGTAACTAATCATCAATCCATAAGGATTGCACAGCACCCCTGTTATTGCTGTGGCATTGCAGACAGGGGACTGAAGCACACATGAGTTGTAAGCTTTGCCCAAGCTGACACTGTGCAAGGAAAGAGCCGGGAGTGCAGCAGTCGGTGATTGAAGCTCACAGACTGGACCCTGCACTGAGTCCTTGGCAGGGCTGCTGTGAGTGCTGGTGCACTTCAGCTGCTGCCCTGTGATTAGGAACAAAGAGAATTAATGCAGAAAGAGATCTGTGGCAAAGGTCAAGTGGACTTTTAAGCTCTGGTTTATCAAGGCTTTCTAGGCTGCAGAATAGGGCCTGTAAGAGGAGAAATAGCTGACCAGATTCAGGGCATTGCCATATCTGCACTTCTCTAGATTTCTCTTTAAGTGTGCTTGGATCTTGGAATATGTTCCCATTTTTCACTGCTCTTTTACAATAATTGTTCTTCTGTAACAAAACTAGACCGCCCCACCTTTAATCTCCCTTTCAAAGCTTCCTTTCATGTTAAGAACAGCCAAAGGTGCTCAGAGGACTGTTTAAACCATAATTCCTGGAGGTGCTAATTTCCTCTCTTTTCTGACTGAGCCTTGCAGTGGGGCCAGGGCAGGGCTCCTGAGGATCCCAGCAGGGCCAAACTTTTCCCAGAAGATGCCCATACCGACCCTGGTCACAGCCAGATCCATTTCTTCTTGTCTTCACTTCTAATCCATTGGCTGCAGGAAACAGCATCCAGTGTCGGTTCTAAAGTCACAACCCCCTTTTTTTAGTGCCCTTTCTCCAGATCGAGGAGCGCTTGGCACAAACCCTAGATTTGAAACTCAGATCTCTGAGCCTCTCAGGTCTATCTCCCCTCACAGTTTTCTTGCCTGTGACTGCATTTTAGGAATAACAAGCCAAGGAAGATAAGAACAGCTGAGTAAAGACCTTCCTGAGCCACAGGCATTTAATTCTCTAGGACGTCCTTGGAAGTAGATGTTTATATACAATGCCTGGTCCCACTTCTCTGTAAGCAGTGTGTTTGTTTTCTGGGGGGCCAGGTGAGACATTGCTGCTGCCCTTGGCAGCCAAACCATTCCTGCCCCCTCCCCAAATACATTTCCCCTCTTTCACCCAGGAATTGCATCACCATCCCCAGCTGGGACCTGCTGCAAAACATTTTATAGGTCTGGGGAGCGGTGGAAAGGGAGACAAAGCCGTGATAACCCCATGGTGAGGCTTCCTTGGGGAGAGGGCAGCACAGGAGAGACAAGGGTGCAAGAGCACAAAGAGTGTTCACAGTTTAATAGACATATTTCACACTGTCACAGCATCTTTGCAAGAGCTTGGCTCCCAGTTTAGGTATCTGAACAAGCGACACACTTCATGGAGGGGCTGTGACAGGGAGGCCTCTCCCCTCAAGCCGTGCTCTCAGGAATCTTGATGACGGATGCAAATCACTTAGACTCAAATTAAGAAAAGTATATTTAGGCACCTAGAGAAGTAAAGAGGCACTTAATAGGATTTTCAGAAGTGTATAAGCAGATTAGGCATCCAGCTCCTATTGAAATCAATGCTGATGGAGCATTTAAAAAAAAAATAAATGTCTTGAGGTATCTCAGCACTGTTACAGCCTGGGTGCATTTGCAGGGGGTGAGCAGGCTCAAAGCCACGTTTTGTTCAAGATAAGCCTTACAAGTAACAGAGCTCCCTGGTTGTACCAAGTCTCCAAAACCACGGGAGCAAGTTCTTAAAGTCCCACAGAAGCTGAATTATGTGGGCCTGTGAGAATAAAAGAGCAAGCCCTGGAGAGAGAGGTAATGATCCCTGTGTGCCTGCCAGAGAAGGAGCAGGACTTCCACAGAGGCGGAAAGTAACACAAAAACAAGGAGACAGGGCAATCATTGGATCTTGGCTCATGAAAAGGCCTTGGTACAGGTTTTTTTTTAGTTACAGAGATGGCCAAGAGGGGCTAGGTGAAACAAATGCTGTCTATTTTGCAAATAAATTTGACCCAAAGAATCATCATCTTCTGTGGCCAGTTTCTCCCTTGGGTAGAAAGTACTTGTCAGGACCTGCATTTTGCCTTGCTCTGTGATTTATATCTGGAGTATAATTTCTGTAAAGTCAGTTCCCTGCTTTCTCTGAAACACAGCCCCCAGTCTGTAGAGCTGAAATCAGTCCTTTTTTGCTTTACTGAGCAGGAGTGATGATACATTAAGGACTGCGAGGCACTGTGGTAACTGGGGCCAATTAGCTGCTACCCGAGGGCAGTAGCTCCCAGATGTGGGATATCAGACAACTGCAAACCTACAGAACTGCTAGCAGATCACTCATTATTCTCCTCCAGAGATTTTTAATTGGGGAATTAACACATGGTATTTTTAGTGAGTGTCCTCAGAACATTTATCTTCTTCTGTGGCACGTCTGTCCCTTAGGGAGCTCTATTTGGGAAGCAACCATTGCTTGAAGTGACAGGGAGGAGTTATCTCCTCTGAAATCCCTGTTGACATGAGTGGCTGATACAGACAGTAGGCAATAGATATGCTTGCCATAACTGCATTCCCAAACATGTGAATAACACTGAACAAATGAAGAAATCCCAGGTACCACATAAGCTGCTGACTCCAGCCTCATGCCGGGGGTTTCTGAGCTGAACTTGGCTACAAACCTCTGCCACAAAGAAGCCCAAAGGAAATGACATGCTGGAGAATTTAAGGTGGTTATTAATGTGAAATGTGTTAGAACAGTGAGGTGAGACGGAGGTGATTTTTGGGTCAGGAGACAGCATTCAGCTGGGAAAGTCCTAGTGGTAGCCAAGAAACCTGAGGGTAGGGAAGAAGACTTTTCTTTGTTACATCTTACTCGATCAACACCACTGATCAACACTGGTAGGGCCAAGGTAGATGGTGCTCAGAGAAAGGAATTTCTCAGGGCTTCTGTCCTTTTTGCTTCTAACACCTTTCCTGTGAAAGTTAGACCCTTCTGACCTGACTGCACTGATGAAATATCTGAGGCACTGCAGCTCCTTGCCTACGTGGAAAGAAAGCAGGAAGGCACCTTGGTAGGCAATGCATGCTTATATTTACTTATTATATTTTCTCTGGGTTTTAAGTGCTGAATTATTGGTGTTATGCTAATAAAATCCATTTAAGCTCATGGAACAGTCTCTCATTTAAAGAGAAGTGATTTTGGCAATTTGCCAGCAGGCTAGCAGGATATTAATCAGACAATACCTAGGGACCAACACCACTATATTGCTTTTAATCTTTTGACAGATAAGGAAAACAGGAAGAAATCCATTTCCCTCCTTTCTTTGCTCAATGGGATAACCAGCTGGTACAGACTAGCTGCAGCTCAGCTCAATTTGGGAGTAAATATTTGGGTTTTAGCTGGGTAAATGAGAGAGCAGTGCTGCTTTCCCCCCAGCTGTCATACAGGCGGGTGCCGTTCATGGTCACAGCGGGGCCCTGCAGGGCTTTGGATCCCCGAGTCATGTGTTAATAACAGAATGTCACCTTGCATGGGAGAAGTGTATGGCTTTGCTCAGATGTGCCTGGAAAGGGAAAGTTTGTTTGGCTGTGCCAGACAGTCATTTAAGGGGATGACCCCAGACGGTGTTCAGGACCAGAATTTCAGCTTGGACAGTGACTGTGACAGAACTGCCCCAGGGAGGAGAGCAGGAGGCTTCTAAAGCAGTGACTCCACTGAGCACAGAGCAGAGACCACACTGTGGCTGGGAACAGTGGTTTGTTTGTCCCCAGCTACAAACAAATGCAGCAGAGCAAGGAATGTGTTATATTTCCATGTCCTTGCAGGATTACCCTTTGTAGCCAGTGGACATGTCCTCCCTAAGCCTGTGGGCAGTCCTGCTCTGTGTGTGTGTCCTGTAGAAACCTTTGGGGACTCTTTGGTGGGGTTTAGAACTGGTCTTGCCTTGTTTCTGTGTGCTCAGATGAGGAATAAAATTGAACTACACAGATCTTTAAGGCAAATTCTGTATTTTTTTACACAGGCCTTTCTGACCAGCTGCAAAAGACTGAAGAGTGAAAGCACTTTAATATTGCAGGGCACCTACACGAAGACAAGTGGATCAGTTCTCCTGCATGAGTGTCCTTTTCTGAGACTCCTGGGGGAAGAGTCCATCCCACAGATGCTCCTGGTGGGACCATTTGTTTCCCACAGGGGCATGGCCCATCAAATCAGCACTTGCTGCAGAAAGTGGGGCCAGGAGTCTGGAGCAAACTAGTCCTGCAGCAGCCCTGAAGAAGGAGTAAGCCATCTAAAAAGAAAAGACATCATTAAATTTCCTTTCCACATGGTGAATGAAGAAGCTTTTACCAGGGGAAGAAAGGAAAAGTGTTCTTTTTCTTAGCTTCATCCAGAGAGAAAGAAAATCTTTGAGGTATTTTCTGGCACGTGGCTTCCGTTAGGTTTCAGCCAGTTGAGCTGTTCTCAAAAGCACTGGAATGTAATTTCAGCCATAATCGATCAGCAGAACTGGAGGCAGTGAGGGTGTGAGGGTGTTCTGTTTCACAGAAGTCCTGGGTGAAAACCCATACACTGTGGCTAAGAACACAGATTTAACAAACGTGAATCTGGAGAGCTGAATTCCTGGAACCTCTCTCTGCCCTGAACGATGGAAAACTGGAGCCATTGCTGGATGGGGGATGGGGCTTTTCAACTCCAGTTTCAGTCAATTGACTCAAATTCATTTGTAAACCTTTGGCACTCCTGCCGAAAAAAATTTAATTTCCCGCCATTTTTTTTTTAATTTATTGCTCAGAATGTGTAAGTACTAAATTAGACATAGAGCTTTTGGTGTAAGCCAGCATAATCCCTTTACACTGAATCATTCTGTTATATAGTATTTTGACCGCTCTGTGTGTGTGTGAAATTGCTGTCTAAAATGTATTGCTTAAAATTGGTATTTGCCTGTTTTGGACAAATCTGTTGGAAAATTCTAAAAGGAAATCATGCAGAATAAAGAAACCTACTCTTTAGTCTCTTGGGTGGGAGACTCTTGAGTTCTGCATAGTTTCAAAGTGCTTTTGAAAGAGCTGGAATGGTTCGGTGTCATGCTGCAGTGGTGTGATTTTCTGTAGGCCAGTTAAATTATTTTCATGGGACAAAAAAATCCCTTACACGGTGCTGTATTTGCAAAGGAATGAGCAGTGTGCTTGCATTGTACTGGGATCATGGAAGCACGCTGCTCTGAGCAAGCTGAGCTTGGCCCAGGCCAGCACAAAGTAATGACTGGTGTTTTGAGGAGAATTCAGTGACATGCAACAAGGGTTGATATTCTGCCGTGACAAAGGGTAGATCACAGCAGTGAAGACAAAAAAATCCCACAAAAAAAAACCAAAAAAAAAAAAAAAAGAGGAAAATGCAGCATTTTTGGAAGTGTTCTGCTTTTTCCAAACTCTCTCTGAGATTAGAAGAGGGAACTTGAGGGCAGAGGCTGGTGTTTATGGAGCTGGAGGTATCTTCTCTCTTCAAAGGGAAGAGGAGTTCTTAAGTCTGCTGAGAAGATTCCCATTGCCTTTCAGTCTTCAGACCAATCCATATATGAAGGAATTACTCTATTCCTACCTCTGGTAGGAAGTCCACTGAGAAGCCTGTGAGAGAGCTTGAAGTCATTCTGCTGGTCCTCATGGGTATGCTGCTCTGGAAAGAGAAGTTCCTGTTCTGTGTTGTCTCCTAAGAACAAAAGTCCTTAAGAGATGTGGCACTCCACATGACGTGATTTGCTTACACTGTAATTTTCTTCTTCTGAACGAAGCCAGGGAAGAGCTTCCTGTTCCATTTCAGGGAACTCAGGTGATGTGCAGAGTGAATATGTCAGATAATGGTGTTCAAGAGTATAGCAACCAAGTCAACACTAATAAAAGTTTGCTGTCTTTCTAAAATGATCCTATACATTAGAGTGTCAAATGCTCTAGGACTTATAACGAAAGAAGACAGGATGTATTCAAGGCAATGAAATGAAGCTAATTAAAATGTCAGATAACACAAGTTTAGATTGTTTGAAATAGACCTTTTTGTAAAATAGTGAGATCTTCATTAGAAGGCCACAAACTTAACTTTTTAATAAAAAAATAATCTTAATAATTTTTTGCATCAAGTCTGACCTCTGCTGCCTACAAATTTGGATTGATATATCAAAGTACATATTGTCTTTAATGTTCCTGTCAAACCTGAGCTGTGATGCATGGATTTATTCCCTGCTTGGAGAGATGCTTCTGTGAAACTTGGCTAATAAAAATGTGACACAGCCAGTGACTGATGTCTGTTCTCTCAGGGTGTGTTAGCGTGGGACAAATACTGCACACACATCCTCCTCCTGACACTGAAAAATGAGACACATCTAGTAAAAAACATAATATATGCTCTAATGGTCTTGCAGTGACCTTCTCGTCGTCTTTCTCCCTCCTCACACACCTTTCTCACCTCTCAACTCTTTCCCTTCCTTCCCTCGTAGGCTCTGAGCCTGCAATTTATCTTGCAGTGAGGGCTTTGCTGCCTCTGAAGGTGTCACACGCCTGCGCACAGGCCCTGGCAGGGTCTGCCCTTCCTCTGTGGGAGACCTCAGGCTGCTCTTTGCCAGCTTGGACCGTGAGCGGACAAAGAAAAAGAGCTTTTCCCGGTAAAATAAAGACACACTTAAAAAATTGAAACAAACCTCGGCAACGAATCCAAATCCCAGTTCTAGCAACCTGGTAATTTGTCAGTGCCAGGCGTCAGCCCACTATTAGTCTTTTTCTGGATAGAGATGACAGAGCTCTGTTGACAAGCTGTAGGGCTTATTTCAGGAGCTGGCACCTGGCTCCCTGGCACGTCCCCCTGACGGCTGTGTCACGCTCCTTGGAGCTGCCTTTGGCTCTGCAGAAGTTGCTGCCTGGCGCTCCCAGCCTGCCTGCTTGGGAACCTCGCTGTTCATTTCCATAATTACACGTCCATGCACCGCTGTCCCCGGGCCTGTCTGACACTGAGCAGAGCTTGCTGTGCTGGCACCATGGGTGTCCCAGCTCTCACACACATGGGGCACAAGGGGGAGGCTTCTCACCCTTCCCCAGAGGGGCTTTGGCCTCTCTCTTAGCCTCCCTCTCCTCCTGCATCCCTCTACTGCGATTCCCCCGAGCTGTTTACTCTCGTCCTTGCTCGGTGTCACAGAAGCACCGGGTGCCTCCCCAGGGGGTGAGTCTGCTCTGTCCCTTCCCACAGAAGGTCATGGCATCTGATCTGGAGCTTTCCTGCTCCTGCTGTGAGAAAATATTTAGCATTTTAATATATTTTCACATTTTTAGAAGTAATTTATGTATGAACATACACAGTGCTTAGTAATCATTTCTCAGATGAATGTGGAATTTTTCTAAAATTAAACTATCATTCTTTTCTCTTCACACTTGGCTGTCATATCTTTCTTAATGCAAATCAGTCATTGACTAGAGACACCTACTGTAAGAAGCTATTTTAGCTGTCTGATCAGTTATAAATTGATTTTAAAAGTGAAGACCGTTTTGGGGAGATAAGCTGGGATTGGTAGGGAATGGAAAAAATAATTCAAAGGGGAAGTTTTTATTTGAATGTAAGTGACTATTTATGTCTATCTCAGAGCAAAGACTGTAATCCAAGGGTCCTATCTCTCTTTCCTCCTGCTTTAACTCTTAGACCACAAATCCCTCCCCCTCCCTGGCCCTATGCAATGCAGAGCCCTTGAGGACCAGAGACGGGTACCCGAAGGAAAACATATTTCCCCTTTCAGTCTCCATTTGATACCAGGCCAAAGGAAAAGGGAACATTATCTCTGAAGGAGCCAGGCTACTCTTCTGCTCTGAAGCAAGTCCCTTAGCGCAGGAATGAAAAGGAATCCATTATGGTTAGTTTCAGAGAAACCTCTTTTCACTGCAGTATTTCCCCCTGCTATGCTTCAAGTGCTCTTCAGAGGGAACATTCCCATTTTCCAGGCAAAGGAAATGGCTTTGCTAACACAGTAGTGGTCTGCACAAAGCAAGAGCAAAGCAGAGAAGGTTCACTGAATGCAACTTGGGAAGTTGGAAAAATGAGAGCTGTTTTCTGGTTTTCTTTTTTTCTGCTCTTTATTCTTCAGGGTCAGCTCTGATCTTGTCTGCTGGGGCTTGAACAAGGAGCTTAATTTTTAAGGCATGTCTGACTTTTCTCTTTGGATTTTTTTTCTGTTGCTTGCACTGCTGGTTCTTTGTATATAATTAAAAGTATGTAAACAGTGGCTGAGTTTTTAACCTAATTGAGTTTGAGTGAACATGCTTACTAACTTCAAGGTTTGCATGCTGTGCCTATAGGAACAATAGTTATCCTGGCATAAATATTGAGCAAGAGCAAATTTTGAAGCCACATAGATAAATAAACATAGAAAGCAACTACCTACAAGTACTTCTGTGCTTTCCTGATTTGTTAAACCATTTATTTTCCCCCGGCAAATTACAGCTATGCAACACTATTCAGATTTTGATTATTCATGATCAATCCACCTTGTCAAAGCTTCTGAATACTGTTAGTCAAATGCATTTGAATAAACAAATGCATGTAACAGTTTATAGATATTCAGAGAGCAGAAAAGGAACCTAATAAATCAAATCAATTACAAATCGCCTGTTCCTTGCACAGCTCTATTGTCCCCTGAACGCTTGTAACTGGGAGCTCAAAGCCGAACATTCTTTCTTACTTTGGTGAAGTTTAAAGGGGCATGTTTTTTTAGTGCCTAGACTTGCGGTTTCTCGGATGTGTACAGGATTTTCTAACACGCTCCATTTAATGCAGAATTCAGGGCAGTTGTTATAATCCGTCTTGAGTTAGAAACAGAGTCCTGGATCAGATTGCAGTTCTGGAGCATGGCCAGCTGCTAAATAAAGTGATTCTTCCTCCCCTCACCTTTCATGTATTAAAAGATACCCCTCGCTTGGCTTCCAAGGAAGCTCCCTGGGAACCCAGCACTGCAGCTGCATCAGTGGGAAGGTGTGATGCCGTTGGCAAGGCTGTGTGCCACAGCCCGGAGCCACCCCGCCCTACCAACCCAAAAAGGGAAAGCACCTCCCCGTTCCTTCTGACAGCTCCTCACATCAGCTGAGCTCAAAGCCTTATGCCATCTGTTTGCATCTTTGTTGCAACCTGTGAGAGTCTGTTTCATTTAGAATTCGGCAGCGGTGCCTCAGCTACAAGTAAATGCAAATACACGACTTCAGTATAACGGCAGAGGAGCAGTTGCAGCCCAAGGGCCCGTCTCCCACCGTCCTGTTTTGCAGCAACAGCCAGTGGGATGAGGAGGGCTGGCCCTGCTGGCCCCCCATGAATCAGGAGACTGATGTGCTGTTTATGGCCAGAGGTGGAAGGACAGCCTTGATCTGTAGCTGTGCACTGTCCTGAGAGACAGGAGCCAAAACAGTGCTGCAGCCACACCCTTGGGGCACAGCATGGTCAGCTGTGCCACTTCCAGACTTCCAATAACACTGCTGTCAGGCAGCTTGAGACTGTCTCGTGGGTACCCTGTGGGCACAGGGTGTCTCTAGACTGCAGTACTGCAAAGCACTTGAGCTCTTAATGTGTGTCTTCCACGACAGGACTGCTCTTGTGTGTCCACCCCTGCTTCAGGATCTTGCTCCTTCTGTCTTTGCAGAACATGACATACACTGTGAACACACTCCTTGTGACCTGGGACCTTGAAAACCTCATGCATGGAGGTCTGCCAAGGCACCTGCCTGCAGCCTCCTCTGCCTGGCTCGGCTGAGTGCTTTGAGCTGATGGTTTGGAACGGCTGGATGTGAGTCCTCAGGTCACACATGGCACTGTTCCGTGCTCTGCCCGACCTCTGCCTCTCTGCCACTGATTTATTCTTGGCTGATAGTTCGGAGACCGGGAAATCCTTGTGACTGCAGGGATGGCTCTGCAGCTCCAGTTTTGTTGCTGCAGCCAGGCCCTCACATAGACACACACACACACACACACATATATATGTACATACACATGTATACGCTGGTCTGTCCAGGAGCTTGTGCAGACCTATGGCCATGCCAGTATCTGACTACCCTGCTCTCTCTCTGGTATCCAGACTGTGGTCTCTCTGTGGTCTCCCTGACTGTCTCCCAGACCCCTTATCCTACATGCACTCTTACAGGACCGCTCTTCCCCAGGGAAGACAGACACAGACAAACACACACTGGTTTCTCCAGTTACTGGCACCCAAACTCATGGCCCCTTTGATCCACCGCTTGAGTCCAGCTGCTGCATGCAACCCCCATACACACACAGCCACGCACACAGAACAGGGTCCCTCACCCAGAAAAGAAGTTAAAATTGCAGTTTAACAAGAAGACTGTGGTGATCAGGGCATGACCAAACAAGCACACTGGCCAATAGCCAGTTTACATGCACTTATCTCTGTGTTTTCCACACCTGCTCCTTTGCAATCAACCTTAATTCTCCTGTTCTCGCCTTTGGTCTTTACCCTTAATATCCCATAGGTATCACACATTCCCACTAGCCCCTTTAAGACATCCTGAAGTAAGTTTATGCCACTTCCCAAGTGCCCATCCCATAAAGAGTCCCGAATACCTGCAGGCAGTAACCCTGCTCAGTCTGCAAGGCTGGCTGGTGAGAGCAACTCCTGCAGACTCCTCCAACACCCAGACTGTGTTCTCTGCTGAGGTCCCTGGGAATATCCAGGACCAGGTGCTGTAGGGCTTCTTCTGTTTGGTACTGTCTTCTGCCCATCTCCAGGCCTTTGTGTTTATGGTGATTGTCCCTTCATCACATAAACTAACAGTTCCCACCACTGTAAATGTGGATGGCTCTCAGAAGAGTAATCCCTGAGTTTATATCATTAAGTGTCAGCAGATCCACAGTTTGATCTTCAGAAATTGTGTGACTCCTGTGTCTTCTGTGTTCATGTGACAGACTTCTTCAGTCAACGCTGTTTTTACAGTCACATCTGGAAGAAATAATTTCCTAAAGCACATTTACTGCTATTTTTCAGTAAGTCACGTTATGAGGATAATGAAGAATGTGAGCTGCATTTAAATACTAAGCAGGCTGGGACATCATGTGTCTCGTTCAGTAACTCAGGAGAGGAAGACAAACCTTTAATCCTGGTAGACAACCTACTATGGACTTCTCAGTAAGATGTTGTGCTGCTACTTCCTTCTGTGTGCAGGACACTGTGTGTGAGAATGCTGAGAGCCTTCAGGAGGTGGCTGGGGAGAATACCTGGTACTGTGTAAACGTAGCAGCTGTTCTGCTGCCATTTGTAAAACTATACCCAGAAAATCTAAGACTGTATGCAGAAAAGCTGTATTTTATTGCTGTGAGATGTAAACAGGGGACACTCGATGTCAGGGGCAGCCTGCAGGGTTAGGGATGGGATGGATCCTCTCAGGCTGCAGACGAGCAGAGTGCAGCAGAGCCCAGCAGGGGTGTCTTGCATGCAGGGGAGCACCTGGTGAAGACATTCATTTGTTGTCAAATTAAAAACAATCCAGCAGTAAGTCACTGTTGTGCAAACCACCTGCCCTCTGCCATCTCCCCTGCAATAGGCAGGGATGTGAGGTACCAACAGCTCTGGAAATGTTGAGGTTGCCAATATAAATGTTTTTGATTAAACTCTGTGCAAAGGCCGTGTGCATAAACTCACAGGGTACACGGAAACATACCCAGGATGGTGACTTCAAAACCATTTGCAGTCTTCTGTTTACTCTCGGCAAACGTTTCCAGGAGACATGTTTGTGAGGAATATGTGTAGAATTTGGCACCATAGCTTGAGGCTTTTTCCAGCAGCTGCTGGAGGGATGGCACAATACCTGTGTTGCCAGGCTTGACACAGTTAGAGATGAAGCACTTCTTTAGATTAGCATGGAATTAATTCCTTTCTTGGCTACAAAATGGTCATATTTGATGTTGCCTGCTTGGAATTGCTTGAATGGATCAACAATGTTTTTGATAATATCTGCCAAGAGCATTGACTGAGTCTTTTACAATTACTCATTTTTATATGTTCATGCATCAGTTTAGAGTATAAGGCAGATAAGGGAAAGGTGTTGAAAATAGAAACCTAATAGTGTTTTGTATTTCTTACATTCATGTAATAGACTTCATTTTGGAATGAATGTAGTTGTCTAGAGAAGCGGATTCTAAAATTCATTCAAAACTTTGATTATCTGGACTTTTTAATATAAAAACCTGCTTTGCAAGACTAATTAGCCAGCCAGCTGCCAGAGACATTTAAAAAATGCCTGATACTTACCAAAAGCAGGAGGCTACTGAGGAGTACTGTGGTGTATCCAGTAGAAGCACATACTCCATGGTTGTGGATACTGGTGGAAAGACTCAGTGGTGGAGAAAATTGAATAAGTCACTCCTGCTCCAATTCACGTTCAAAGACAGAGAAAAATGTATTTGGAAAACAAATGATATCATTGTCTAGAGTACAGGCACACATCTGTACTTCAAGCTAACCAGCAACCACTGTGACAAACTCAACTTCTCAAACTTTGCAGTGAGGAGGCAGGTGCAAAAATGATTTTACTTGTTCTCCCGATCTGGAATGGTGGATAAAACCAGTTATAATCACTGCCGAAAAATGGTCTTTTTTTTCAATGTCAGCAAATTTATTTCTTGCCAGTGCACTGGAAAATTGGAACATAGTCCTGGGAAAGATTCACTTAGAATAATAAAGTGTATCTTGGTTTGGTACTTGCATAAGTACAAGCCAGCAGGTGTCTGCATGCCTTTTATAGAGGCAACACTGCTGATGTTTTTAAAGACAGAGGAGTTCTAGAAATTTGAAACTTATGGAAAGGGAGTACATTTAGCAGATTTTTGACGAGCTTGGGCAAACATGGGAGCTTTCATCACAGCTTTCAAAAACTGTAGGAATTCTTGAGTCATCTGTGTACCCCTGAAGTTGCATCAGCAGACATCAATGACTGCTGTTTGCAAGCCTGTTGTGACAAATGGGGTGAAACAGGTCCTGATTAGCTTCTGCCATGTGAGAAATATTTACTCCAGCTTGCACTGAAAATATTCTGCCAAGCACAAGACTGGAAATAGTCCTTGCAACAGTTGTACCACTGTCACCTGTCTTAACACTGAACGGCTGGATAAACGATGGCAAACAGGGAGTGCCTGGACTAGAGCATCCTCTACAATGGCTCTTAACAAATACAGTGGCACCCTTTGCTGCCACGACAAGGACTCTTTGTACCTTCGTCATGAACTCAAGTGGAAAAAAAATACAGGAGGTGCAAACCTGAGGATGCAACTGCAATACAAATTATCTAGAGCAAGATGGAGCTCAGAATAACTGCACTGAAGGTGGAGATGGAAAAAATAGAGTGGGAATTAAATGAAACAACTGATTGGGGGGTTTTTTTGTATATGTAAGCAATGACTTTTATTTAGTACTTTCTCATGTCTTTTAAGAATTTCTTTTGAGCTATACCTTTGAAAACTAAAGAAGTAATAAAATATGACCAAATGAACTGATGCTGCCATTAGGTGTATTATCACCATGACTAAGCCATCACCTAGAAAAGTTTATATCTAGATGAAATCTATAAAGAAAATTACCATCAAAACAAGACTTTATCATTTGTGGTGACAAACAGTGACAACGGCTGAAGTTTCTCACCTTGGTTCAGGACTAAACTTTATATCCTTTCTGTCATCAAAGGAGCTGCATCTGCTGGCCTTTGAGGGAGGGCTAACACAGGCTCTTTAGACATTACTTTTTTGTGGTGGGCCTATTTGAAGGCTCTGATGTATATTTTTGTTGTTCAAGCTGTGGTATATGCATTATTTCTGCTAAGTTGGTACAAGGAATTTTATTACAATTTCTTGCAAATAATGCTCACATTATATATAATTGACATAGGTGAAATAGATGTAGAGTTACTAAAAGTAACAGAAATGTAAACAGCAATAGTATAAAAAGATAGCTACTACCGATTTACATTTCTGAAGGGTAATTGCATTTCCAAAATAATTAGCCTAATAAAATTGTGGTTGTATCTTGAAATATTTTTAAATGTAAATTTTATCTCTAGACTTTCATCTGCCCCTGTTTCCAGCTGAAATAGTGCAACACAGAAGTTGATTAGAATTCTCTAATGGTGAACCTATGGGTTGAATCCTGTTGTTATATTCTATTTTATTGAATAGTAAGATGATGAACAGTACAGGTAATACCGAATAGAGCGATATTCCTTTATTTAATTTTGCAATTTAAAGTTAAGAACATTTTGGTTAATGGAAGGTGAAGATGATATTAAGGAAGTTATTATTTATCGGTGATTTATACAGCAATGAGATTGTATTGTAAAGCACTGAGTTAGAAAAATTGACATGATAAGTCTCCTTAACTCTCAGACATTGGAGAATTGCCCTTGGTTCTTGTTGAATAATACATATTGGCTGATAAAAACAAGGTACAAAGTGTGTATAGATTCATTTAGAACTCCCAGGTGGGAAAATATGAGTAGGTTTTCAATGAAGAGTCTATTATCCCTTGGTAACTGAGAACATTACATATGAAAACCATGGCATTTAAAATGAGTAATCTTATATCCAGACAGTGTTGGCTGACAATGCCATATTCTCCTTTTTGAGCTAATCATAGCCTTTAATTACCAGATGTCTTTTTTTAATGGTAGCCATTTCTCAGGTGCTCTAGTTAGGTGTTTGCCTAGCAGTGATGAAAATTTAGCAAGTTCCTATCAGTGATATGGTGATGTTTTATTGCTCAAATACTAGAATAAGGAAAAAATCCACCCCTTGTTGGTCACACTGTGTCACCATTTGGAAGATAACTCATCTAGTAGACTGTAAATTCCCCAGGGCAAAGACTTTTACGTTTATATGTGTAATCTGCCATTTAGACCAATGGGACAGGGTAGTCTGTAAACAACAGTAACTGAACCCCAGTTAATTTCAGATTATAGGATGAATAAGACATTCAGGCTGTAATTTTGCTTTCTAGGTATGGTTATCTAAGACTTTATATGGCAATTATCAGTAGAGCAGCAAAAATTTTCATGCGATCCCATGACAGAAAAATATCCACAATCATTCTAAACCAAATGCCCGTGAGGACTTGTTAGATCTTTCATTTGTTAATGTAAGTGCTGTTGCTTTATTCTGACAAACCTAATCAACACATTAATCCAATAACTAAAAGAACAATTATTTTTTCATAAAATTGTACATAAAAGAATAAGTGTTTATTAGGCTGCATCAGCAGCACCTATTATCTAGCATGGAGGCCCTGTTGTTTTATCAGAAAAGGAGGCATATTTCTGTGACAGCAGCTTAATCTATTTTCAAAACACATCAATATAAAGGATAGTGAAACTCTGAAGATGAAGATAATGAGAGTTGATGAAGCTCAGAATGCCAGAACTTTCAGTGCTGAAAGCCTCCAACTCTTCAGGTGTGCCACATGAAGTTGCCTACTGGAACGAAACCAATAAGAAGTCATATTTTCAGTGTTTTATTCCAGCTTTTATTATTTCTTTAAATGCTACGCTCTTTGATTATGGCAACAGCTGTTGGCAGTACTGTACAATATGTGTCTGCACAATATGTATTCTCTCACATTTTGTTCTGCAGAGAGTGAGACTTGGATTTATTTTTATTTAAAACTGAAGAAAGGAATTTTTAGGATGTTCAATGACTGGGCTTCCTAAAGAGTCACCTTACAAGTCTTAGGGAAGGTTCATGGTTCAAATGCCCCATGCAGTGTCAAGGGAAGCGTAGGTTCTTCCCTCTTTCTCTTTTCTTGGTGATGAAGAGATATTTTTAAACGAGAATAAGCGACAGACAATGCCGTGTATTTTACAACTTGCTCACACAGTAGTCAAACATCTGCCATACAGTAACACTGTGGTATGAACTGCAGTCAACTAAGGATTGTCCCTACCAGAAAAATTGATAGATTTATTGAAGAAGCACACAGAAGATGCAAGCTTCAGTCTGACCTTGTCTGTTTTCTTCCTTCATCTCTCATTTTGTACGTGAATATACATATACACACACACATATATATATATATATATATATATATATATATATACACAGACACATACTATGTCCCCCCAGGCTGAAATGAAATTACACTAAGGTAGGGATGTGGGCTCTGGGCAATATTAAAAAGAAAAACCACCTGTGTGCCTGTGAATACCAGTGAGATCTGGGGAATGCCAAGTGACTTAAAATAACATTTAGGTTTTGCTGGCCCGAGTGCCCTCGTCTGAGCATGATGCCATTTCAACAGCAGTTCTGCTCCTCCCTGCTGACCCTCCTTTGTCCCTTCTCTTTCCTGTCACCCTCTGTCTCGCTGCCAACAAAAATGTCTAATGATCTGAAGAATAATCTGAACTAGCTCTTTCCATCTGGATCTGTTCCGTGACGTGTCTCCCAGCGTGACCACACACAGCTGTGCAGCCGTGGGCATATGAGAGGGAATGATTTTAGCTGGGTAAAGTCGACCTGCCACTGTCTGTGAGACAACAACCTCAGCCATTTCTACCATTTTTCTCCTTAATGTCACTCCAGCAATTAACCTAACCATCAGTTACTGGCATCATGTCTCCCGTCACTCTCGACATCCACAGATTCCTCCAGGAGTCAGGAAGCAGAAGCAGAGGCAGAATCAGGCCACCCCTTTCAGGAGGTGGTGTGCTCTGTGAAGGAGGCTTTCCAACTGCAGTACAAGCAGGAAGATTTGTGCAGGACAGAGAATATCAAAGCTGTGCTGTTCCACATCGTGGGCAGCAACATTTTGTCCCTCACAGTTTCCTGGGCTGGTGGCTTCCTGCCTTGGATACAGGCTGGAAAAGCCAGTGCTGCCTCAGCTCTGTCTATGGGTGCTTTGTCCCGTGTGCAGTTTGAAGTTTTATGATTCCTGTCAACATGTCTGAGACATGGCCACTTCTGGATCTTACACCTTCAGACAGTTCCTTCTCTCTATGCCATGTGAGGTGGAGGATCCCCAGTGTGAAGGATGAGAACCACACAGTAAGCATACTGACAGCCTGTCTCATCTGGTCAAGATGGATGCACAAACCTCCTAGTTAGCCCTGACCCAAGCTGATAAAGGCTGTTGTGCCTATTTTTCACCCTGGAATCATCAGCTTGGGGCTGAGCCCAAGCTATGCATTCCTGCTTCCTTTTCTGATGTGCAAGACACCCAGTTGTGAACAGTCCCTGTAATATAAATTCATCATGTGAGAACTCTGCAGACCTGGCAGCCGAACACCCCTCTTACCCTGCCATACCTCTCCTGTTCTCCTGCGTCCTGCACACACCCTGTGCTGGTGGTTGCAGGCAGCAGTGGGGCTGGGCCCTTCTGGGCTGGCAGAAAGCTGCTGTTGGTCATTCTCCAAGCTTGGTTGTTGTGCTGGAGCCCAGCTGGTGAGACCAGCCTGCATTTCACCTCCCAGAAGCCCAAGTGCAGCAGGAGCCCTGACTGATTTGTCAGTCTGGAGTCACTGCTAAGCCTGAGGTGACCCAAGAAAACTTCAGAACCCCTTTGGGGACCAGCTGGCAGCTGAATGGCAGCCTTGAACATGCTGTTAGCATATAAATGACAGTCTTAGGTGAGCAAAATGATCAACTGATAACAAAGTGTCTTTAAGGATAAGTTCTCACTTCTTCCTGGTGAAAGCCAAGAGGCAAAGGTGGAAATTCTGTCATGGAAGAAAAGATACAGCCAGAGACTGCCCACAGGGAACAGCTATTGGCTCACAGAGGGACGTAAAATATATTTCCCCACCTGCTCAGTTTCCTCCAAGTCAGTGAAGTTAGAATTTGACCATTTTGTTCTGGTAACCTTTGAAAAGGAGTCAGGCTTGCCAAAAACCTTTGCTAATACACCGAAGGAAAAGGAAGCAAGTTGTAACACATGTTTTGGATCAAACAGTAACATTCTGTTGCACACATCTAGAACACAGTGCTGCTTTGGAGTGTGCCTAGTGACATGAATCATGGTATTAGCTCAATATTTGCCCGAAGAGTATAAATCACCAGGATTCAGGCAGCCTAACTTTGTTTATAAGAGCTGCACAAGGAAATGTGTATACTGCAGCCTCGTTTCTCTTAACTGTTCAATTCTGAGGCTTTCCCTACACACCAAGTAATTTTTGGTGTTGTTTTCCTTCTTTTTGAAGAAGAGAGTTGCATAAATAACACTTATGATAGTGAAAGAAACGCTGCACCTCAGAGAGAGCAGAACATTGGCAGCATAACCAAATTTGACATTATCATAGGTTTGGGTTTGCAGCATTGACAGTAATAAGCAACGGATCTATTTCATGTGAATTTAGCACAAGACATCAAAAATAGTGTTGGTTGGTGCCTGGTAAAGCTGTCTCAAGAAGAGTTTGGTCAGTCTAGTGAAGATCATGTGGAGTTTTGTGAGTCGGTTGACTGACTGAAAAGTGGAGCGTGGAGTGGGTCAGTAGGTTGTTGGCTTTGTGATACTGGGAGGAGAAGAATGTGAGGGGGTTTTGTTTGCCTGTGTGAAGGCCCTGTGGTAACTTGTGATCCTCTTGGACACTTCAAACCAAGTCTAAGAAGGCTCAGGGTTTCCAGCAATCCTCATTTATCAGTCCCACCTGGCAGGTGGGTACAGGACAGAGGTTTTCTTCATGACTTATCTGGCAGACCAGCTCTCCAAGCTGTGCTTTCACCCTCATCCCAGTGTTGTCTCCTGCCCAAGTGGCAAGATGGAAAAGGGCAGCAAAGGCATAAAGGAGAAACGAGTGGAGTCACCAGAAAGCCTGGGAGATGGGAAGGTAACTGGAGATATTGCAAGGCAAAAATACTACGCCGACATGGAGGGTACGATGAAAGGACCAAGGGGACATGCGGTGAACTTATGATGCTGGAAGCAGAGAGTTGTTATTTGGGGTTAAGAAGGAAAGCTGTGGGACACTGAACTGCAGGAAATCAAGGTTCAGTAGTTCTGCTCCTCAGGGAACAACTTGTCTTCAGAGCTTGACAGTATTGCATTGTGGTTAAATGTGTCTGGAGGGATTGGTTTATTGCTAGCATGATAGATGGATCCCTTATAGATACTTATCTTGGAGGTTGTGAAGGGGTTCAGCTAGCAATGGCAGGCTATAAATGGGGGAGGAGAGGGATGTCAAGCTTAACAGTAAGGAGGAAGGAAAACTGAAATAATAAATATTGATTTGGAGTATGTCACTTATCTCTGAACAGGAAAATGTTATAATGATGTGATATTTATGTGAACCATAAATTATCCACGTGAAGCTCTTCTGCATTGGTGTTGACTAATCAAAGAACTGTTCTGGGGATGGTTGGCTTTACTATTCATTCAACAGCTTGAGTTTGTTATCGTATTTCATTGTATTCCTGTGGGCTGCACGTTTTTATTAGTTTACAGAGATTTGTGGGATGCCTGCCCTGGACTCAGGGAAATGACTTTTGCCAGATGGTTTCAGTCAGTAAGAGACTTGTCCTGACTTCAGTGATCCTTCGATCTGTTCCCTATTGCACCAGGTTGTAAAGCTGAAGAGAGATAAGTAAATCCTGATGATAACAGACATTTTATTAAGTTAAAACCTTTCATGTGGATTTTGACCATATATATACTGAAAGTGAGTTGTGAGGCGAAGCCAAGCACTGGATATGCAAATTGAATGCTGCATTAACCTATCAGTGAGAAGCTCTTGGAATAACAGATGTGATTTTTGTACCTGAAATTTATTTGGACTTCATCCCTCTCTGACATCACTTTGGGGGTGCCCAGGGAATTTGTGTATGGACAAACCTAATGAATTTGCTGTTACTAAAGGTACATGTGAAACACTTCCAAGAGGGGATGTCAGCAGGAAAACAGGGTGGTCTGCGTGACCTACAGCTTCTTCCCAAAAACGTGAACCAGCACTGGAAAAAAAATCAAAGCGTGGGTTGCACCAGGAGGTTGTAACTCTGTAGAGGACACAGGTTGTTGGCTACATGGTGCCACACAGGCCGTGTGTGTGGGAGTTGTGCTCACCCCACTGGGACCTGCGGGCTTCATCTCCTCGTGTGCTCCCACAAGAAGTGGACAGCTGGTGATTAGGAAAAGTTAACAAATTGACACCACCTACTCAAAGCCTCCCATAATAGAGGTGCAAAACATGGCTCTGACCCAATCTGTCCTTGCCCTCCACCAAAGTCTCAATCCAGGAGCTTCCCTTTAACAGGGAGTGTTCACTGTCCTGGACATGCAGCTCAGGACTGATTTCTCTGCATTCAAACTGAGGTGCTAAAGTTTTAAGACACAGGATTACATGTTCAGACACTTCATTACTTCAAATTCATTACAAAGCCATGCTATTTTTGCTTATGAAGTGTTCTTCTTTTTGTTTATAAAATGTTCTTCGTAAGGAACAACATGGAAAGTAAGATTTATTGTCCAAAAAACATTCCCCAAGGGAGAAAAAAATATTAATGTGGCAACTTGAGATTCTTAATACATAGATCAGATGGAGGAAATGTTAGTGATGGCAGGAATACCAAGCTTTTCCCATTCCAGAGTCAAGAAGGAAAAGTTATCCAAAGAGCCAGTGCAGATGTTCACCATGTGGTCACATCTTTTTCTGTGGTCTGGTGAACAGATCATACTGGACCAATATTTTCAGACTTAATCAGATGTTAGGGTCTCAGTTGCATATATTGAAAAGGATATATTAAAGTTACTTGTGTCTCTTAGAGTGTTATTTCATGCCACTTGCAGAAAGACATGGTGGGTTTAGGGCACATCTATGTCAGTATTTACTTATGTGTAAGCCACCCAGGTACATTTTTGTCCCATTTCCATTTTTTTGGAAAACCTTTGCTCAGGTTCAGCAATGACAGTGCTATTCTGAGATGATCCTATCTAAGTCTGTTAAAATTTGGGATATTTTCTGATTTTGGTAGCTTTTCTGTCCTACAGGTTTTTGGCAACAGGCTGACTGAAGGACACACCTTCACCTGCTCACAACCTATGACCTGAAGGAGGGTTTCCTTTCACATTTTCCACTTTAAAATTGCACGTTTGCTCATTCAGCACAGGCTGTGAGGCTCAGCCATCCCTTGACTCTGTGCAAAGTATGTGGAAGCTGAGAAAGTACATTCACTTCTACCTGAGTTACCTGAATCATGCAAGTCCTGAATTGTGCAGGGGCTGTATGTGACTCCTGCAGGCCCCTCTCCCAGGCAGGGTCTGGCAACAGATCCATGACCAGGCACCAGCCCAAGCCTGAGAGGATGTGAATCCTTCCCTCTGGTAGTGGAAAACACTGCTGGCACAGCAGAAATCAGCTATTGTATCTGTGTGCACAGGAGGGGAACGCAGACAAAGATCAAAGCTAATTTACTGGTGCAAAGCTGGATTGCATCACCGGCAAGAAAAAAAAGGAATGTTTTCTTTTGTTATAGATATAGACCATTTTTTTTAATGTCTATGACATTCTGTTTTTGCTATTTTCTTCTCTCAAATTAGTAAATTCTTGCATATTTTATCCTGTTTACTGTGAAATTGTGTGCATATGAATCTCTCTTCTGATGTAATTTGCATATACTGTGTTGCATGGGCCAAGGAATGTGCTGGTTGAAGACTCTGAACACGAAACACATTTGAAGGGTTAGATTTTGCATGATGTGTGAAAATCAGATCCCTGTAAAGTTCCACATGTTGGATATCTAAAGATGAGGGCACGCAGAATCAGCGACCACCTAAATACGTATTTCTCCTTACCAGATTTCCTCAATTAAGAGGAGAAACGGCAAGAGGTAAATTATGGGGTTTAAGCTATTTTCCTTTATTAAAGCATTGCTGCTCTGAGTATTCAGGAAGGGTTGTTTCTGCTGATGCTCTTTGCTGTTGGGACTCCAATGTGAATAACCAGTGCCTGCCACAGTGGGGATTTTTTTCTGAGTGTTGTTCTGTCTGACGTTACACGGCTTTTCAAAAAGAATTTTTGTAAACTTTTAAAACACCAAAGAATGATTGCTTTGAAATTTTAACAGTGTCAAATATTTCTTAGAAACTGGGGACAGTAAAATGAAAGCTGAACGGGCACCTCTGCCCACACAAACAAACTCTTTTTTGCATTTTCAAGTGTTTCTGCTGCTGGTTGCTATTGAAACTTTGAAAAGTCTTTTTAGGGGTTGAAGTGTGACACAAAAGAGGGACTGTTTCATTTTTCCTTTTCAAAGATGAGGAAATTTCAAAATTATTTAAGGCAATAAAAAGGAAAATGAAAAGGAAGACTAGAAAAATTCAGATGTTATTGATTTTACAGCATCAGTGTGAAAAGGAAAGTGGAAAAAAAGGAGAAAGACTCTGTGTATGTATCTTGATTTTGTCAGGTTTCACATTTGAATTTTTTTCCCAAAGATTCTGATTTGCAATAAAAGCAATTTTCCTTTGAAATCCAAATTTTAATTTTCAGGTAGTTTTGAGAATAAATCTGGCTTTTTTTTTTTTTAAAAAAAAAAAAAAAAGAATCCCTTCTATATATGAAGGGAATTGTCTTTTGCTGTCTAAAGAGTTCTACTTTTGGACAGTTAAAGTAGAAATAACTAATAATATGTTAATTGATTATATGTCTGTGGTTCCAACAATCCTCCCTCCCTGAGTTTTGAGAGAAAATTAACTAAACATGCTTGCTGGAAATAATTATCTTGTGCCTATTCCTGTAAGCCAAGACTGTCATCTGCAAACATGCATAAGGACTATTAATGTTACACACACTGAATTTCAAGGAAATGTCTTGCAATATGTGAAAGCAATCACATGAAGATATGTTTGCAGGTTGAGACTGTATTCTCCCCAAACATATAATGCAGTTTCCAGGTGGTAGCTATCTGATACTGTGTCTATTTTTGTTTTAATACAAAGAATACCCAGCAGCAGAGTAATATTGCTCACTGCCTTTCCCTTCTAATATTGTTCATGGCAAAAATCCAATTTATGCAGCACAAATAATCATTATTTCCAACAGGCTGAGGATCTTTCCTGGCAAGACCATAACCAATGCCTTCTACTCCTACTTATGTCACTCATGATATTCCAGTGATGTGACACAGCATACAAAATCCATTACCCATAGAAGGATTGTGGGAAGGGGGGAGAGGGGGAAAGGAGAAAACAGGGAACATGCCTAGTGCTGCAAAGCACAGGGAATTAAAAGCAAACAGCAAAGGTGGAAAAAATACGAGAAGGAAGCTTAATACACTGAAGAAGTAGAGAGGGCCTGTGGACCTGGAGAAGCACTGGAACTGGTGACTTAGTGGCATCGTTCAGTCCCCACATCATCGTGGAGGAGTTAACTATTGTTAAACAGCATTTTGTGAGGGCTTTGCTACAGTCCTGAGCCCTTTCCTGGACTGCTTTTGAGGTACAAAGAAAGGACTTTAGCAGCAATCCCTTTCTCAGCTGGAGGCCTGCGGAGACTCAGTGCCAAGCGCAGCTCCCCAATTGTCTTTTGCAAAGAGACTCCAGCAGGATGCTGAAGCAAGAGCATGTTTTCATCACCGACTTCGCGAATGGGAGTGACTCATGTGCCATCTGTTTTGTCCCTCCACCGATCATATGCGCTCCCTGTTTGTGCTGGTTAATGCATTTGCCATCTATTAAAGGGAGAGGAAACTTTGGAACAGTCAAAACAAACACGCCTGAGAAAGGCTGAAGTTTTGAAGTGGGCTGGTTGCAAAGCAGCTTCCCATTGAAACATGAGGTCCTGGGGCAAGAACATGCCAGGTGGAGACCCACTGACCTCTGAGAGTGGGGCAGGGATTTCTGAGTGTCTGAGGGACGTCTGATCACGCGAAGCAGAGACTGGCAGAGTGCACTAAATGCACCATGTCATGCCTGGGCTGGCAAACCCTGCTCCTCTGTGCCTGTTGTTACAACTTCACGGCAGGCAGGGAGGGCTGTCCTGCTTCAGAGTCTGGGGGGGACTCTCCATCCTGGAATGGAGAGGATTGAGTTGGAATTATGACAGTGCGGATATGTGAGCAATACAGGGAAGGGGAGCAGGGATTGCTTCAAATTTTGTGGGGGGACCATTCAACCATGGTAAAAACTGGGGGGAGGGGAACAATACCTGAATAGGGCAGTTGGCAGGTTCAGAAAAGCTGAGGAGCCACTCAGTATTTATCTGAATGGTGGGACTTGCTGCAGGACGCTGAAATCTGACCTGGGGCTTCAAAGGTGCTTGAATAAATGAATGGAAAAAAATTTCCATCAGGAGCACTAAGATACAATGACAGCACCTCTGGCTCATTCTGCAGTGTAAACTCTGTGTGACGTTGGCACTAAAACCTGGGCTCCAAATTACTAAGCCTTGTAACAGACTCAAAAGACCAAAGCCAGAATAAACTGGAAAATTGGATTACCGGTGCCTTGGTCATGCACGGGCTGAAATTTTGCCACACTTTTCCTCTGAGGTTGTGGTGTTCAGTTAAAGAGCCCACCAAGGTGGCAACAGCCCCATCTGAGGAGAAGGGCTGTGCTGGGGAGTGGCCAGAACACGGCACATTCCACCGGTTTCCTGAGTACTAACATCACCATAATACGCTGGTGACAGTGCTTTCTAACAGGACATGAGTATATGGTATAATTGGAGGAAAATCAGTAACAACTTGAGCTCTTCTTAAGCATAACATCATGACAGTAGGCAAAAAGCATGAGCAGGTCCAAGGATTGACTTAGTAGAGTACAGCCAGCCCCAGGAGAAGCCTGCCCTCAACAAACACCATCCTTCCCTCAGTGCCTTCCTGTCACGCTCTTGTACGTCATCCCTCCCTGGTTTTAAGATTTTATATACAAGTATATTGTGGCAGAAGTGCAAGACATGCTGTGTAAATGTGTTAAAAATACATCTTGGTTTTCCTGTCGTTTCAGGTCCTCCTCAGTGGGCAGCCTGACTCGGTCACATACGACACCCCACAAAGAGCTCACAGGTTTGGTGACATAGTTTCCTCCTCCCGGCTCAAGCCTAGACACGAGCCAGGATGTGTCACTGTCTTGCTCTAACTGGTTTATGTTTCTCCTTAATCAGTGAAAATGTTACCTAGCTAAATGAGAATGAGGAACAAACTGTACCTATCACCAGAAAAGCTCCCTAGAAAACAGTTTCCAAACATATGCATGAGGTAATGAGCCTGGTTTCCCTGACTATGTGTCACAGCACTCTGTGCTATTCTGGTTGTGTTTCACAAGCTGGCATTGCTTTTTATTACGCTCTCTCCTGGTCTGCTCTGAGTCAGTCAGTCTGCACAGTCTCAGGCTCCTTTTGTGAGAAACCACAGCTACGCCAGGCAGCTTCTTTCAGCCCCACACAAGCTTCTGGATGGAGCACGACTTTCAGCTCTCTCTACTTTTTAATTTTTCCCTTTCCTATCTGTAGCTGTGTCTTCTTGCAGCGTGATTTGAAACCCTTTGTAATGGAGAAAGGTGCATAAACCATCCCAGTGTCCTTCACTCCACTTCCTTGCCAGGAACAGCAGCCACAGACACACAGTTGGTGTCATTCAGTACAAGTAAAAAGTGCCTTCAGAAAATAGGTGCAAGCTGTTGTTCAGAAAGCTCAGCCTTTTGTGCTTATGAAATCCCCGAGATCTCCTTGTGCATTACAGCAGCTTTCTCAACAGTTTACAAACCTTTTTTTTTTCTTCCCCCCTCTGGAAACATTTGTCACAGTAGGTTATTTTATTCAGTGCTGCTGTATGTAAAATGCAGAATGTTAATACTTTATTTGGCTAAACATGCATAATTTGGGAAGACAGGTGAAGTGATGGATTAATCATCAGGCTTTCAACTCTCAGTCTTGTTAGCTGCAGTTTTAAATGTTGTTTATTTGAAATTACAGTGTGGGTATGATGTCTAAGTGGAAGCTTAAATTAAAGCTGCTTTTGCTTTTGGTAATAAGCTAAAGGATTGATTTAAAATCTGTCATTTTCCCTCATACCTGGATATTCAGATAGACTTATCACAAATAACTCAATGGCAAAGCTACAGCTATTACATTTTCCTTCTGCTTTCTATGAATGTCTCTAAGCCCTGACCTACAGAACTTTTCCTACTTATTGTAGGAAGGTAATTTTGCAGACAAAAAAAATTACAGACATATGGAGACGTGGCTATGAGTCTTTGGCATAGGAATAAAATGAATCCAATTTTGCTGCTCTCATTGAGTGGGGAAATCACCCTTTATAGAACTCACAGCTGTCCAAAGTCACCTTCTTCAGTATCTATTCATAGATTTTGTGCTCAAGACATCTCAACTTCAAAAGAAATTCTTCTTACGACAGCACACAGTATTGTCTGGGAAGATAGGGGTATTCCTGCTTTGAATTCGTGCTGTGGAAGAGAGAGGTGAATATTAGTTTTGTCAGAATGGCAATTGAACCAAAAGAATGGAAAAATGTTCATCTAATGATAAGGCAAAAAAGGTATTTTTAAGGGTACATTACTGGAACTTAAATGCTTTACTTAAATGAAAAAGAGATTTTTCATTTTTGTGAGTGTTTAACCCTTTTAACCTCTTTCTGCTCTAGATTTGTTTAGGTAAATAGTGTTATTTCAGAGGAACTGCTTGCTTTGTTGTCAGAGAGAAGATGTAGGTATTTCTGAAACAAACACTGACCAAGCAGCATCCAAACACTCTGTTTTGGTGTAATAGTCCCAGTACTTTTCCAGCTCAGTTTCACAACAAACTTTTTAGTTCCCAGGGATGTTTTGCCCAGTTGAGGCAGAGGCTGGTCTGGGTCAGTCAAAGACAATAAGCAGAAAATCCTTCCTAAAAGAGTTAGAGATAAAAGAGTATTTTAAGAAGCAAATCCTTCTTCTTTGACCAGTGCTGGAGGGAAGCTGTTGATTAAATGGTCTTTAGTGATGCTGGATGATGCTCTGCTCTATT
The DNA here is from genome assembly GCA_035583135.1 of Lophotriccus pileatus. Lineage (NCBI taxonomy): Eukaryota > Metazoa > Chordata > Aves > Passeriformes > Tyrannidae > Lophotriccus > Lophotriccus pileatus. The sequence goes on from JAWWES010000001.1 coordinate 109,363,891, forward strand.
CTACTCCTGGGAACTAGCATTTATTATCTTTCAGATCTGAGGAGAGGTACAAAAGACCTGTGTTGCTAATTGGTGTAGCAGCTGGCATGTAGTTATTTATTGCCAGAGATACGCACTTTGCATTTAAGGGTTCTAACGTTTCAATTTCATTTGTGACTGCGCTGTCTAGAGGCAAAAGCTGTGATGTCTGTGTTCAAGCCCAGCCTGTTCACAGCACTGAAGATTTGCCTTGCCTGCCAGAGTATATTTCCCCATCCTTGGGTAATATAATTACCCTGAATAAGGAGAGGAAGAGTGAGGAAATCATGCTGAGCCTCACGGCAGCTTGGGGGCATGATGCTGGAGCAGCCTCCTCACCACTACCAGTGCATCCACCTCAGTTGATGTCCACTGTAGCATGACTTTGACAGGAGAAACTCGGGAGAACAGCATTTGCAGGAGTAAAACAGGAGATGAAGGCTTGCCAGCGTTTATCATTTGACAGTAAGTAAGTAAACAGGTTGGCAGCAACATCTAAGATTATCTCCTCTCTGCTTGGGACTGTGTTATATTTCAGTTGAGCTTGTGATGGAAGAGAAGAACTTGTGTTTATTTTTATCTTCAGCTTTCACACTGATAGTTGTTTTTGTTCCAAGACACTGCGGTGCTTGTGGTTGGACTGGGCTGGAAGGTTTTGGGGTCCAACGAAGGACTTCTCTGAGGAGTCACATCGCTGGGAGGACACACAGACACCATTCCACAGTGTAAGAACATCACCTCCAAGGCAGCTCAGACACGCCCTCTTCCAGAGCACGTGGCTTGATCCTCCCATCATTTGCCTTCTTTGGAAGAATTTCTTCTAAACTGCCTTTTATCTGCTTTTCTCTTTCTAAGTCGCCATTGCAATTGTTCATAGTTGGCTGTGTTTAGTTTGTATTTCTACGGCTTTCCTGCACTGAATAACCACCACTTAATTTTAATCATTGCAGCACAATAAGAAAAAGAATTGGGGAGAAAAGGAATCGGCTATGAAACTACCTATTCATAGCATTGATTTTCTTTATCTACCAACAAGTTTTTCACTTGCCTAGATAAAGGTATTTTATCCTACTCATTCTTATTTGTTTTCTTGCATCAGAATCCTACTTTCCTTCCTTCCTTCAACTTTTCTATTTATGTAATGTTCCTATTGCAATTTACTGAACTACAAGAGGAACTGTTCAAACTCAGTTTTGCCCTAGTCTGAACCTCTGTACTTTTTGGAGGCCAGGATTTCTTGGGTAAGTGGATTAGCGTCTATCTTTGTGCTGTCCAGGGCTTCATCAAATTGCTACTAAAATCATAAGAGATAAAATCTTTGGCAGTTAAAACTGCATATTTTTGGGGCTGCTGCCTTTTGCATAACACACACTTGGGACCTCTAGTTGTTATCTGGAGTCTGAGACTTTTATGGGATTTATTTTCAGATTTGTAATAAAGGGATGGACTCCATTTGGAAGCGAGTTTATTGTCACCCTCAATGGCCTGTTTGTCACTGTGCACAGGAGGATTTTAAATCTGCACTTCAGAAGATAAGAATGAATAGAAATTCTGCTGATCGTGCTCCCTTTGGCTCCAGGATTTTGTCCAGACATCTGAGCTGTAGAAACAGGGAGACAGAAGCAGATTGACCACGTTGTTTTATCAACCACTTCAATGTGCAGCATTTTGAGTGAAACCCGACGTTACTCCTGTTCCACATCTGCTTCCCGGCCTCGCTCGTGTGCTGCTCTTAACTTTGCTGCAGGAAACACGTAGCACAGTGTCGATCACAAACACTACTACAGACTGTTTTATTTAGCCAAGAGCAATTGCAAAACGGGCCTGTGTCTGCCAGACAAACACATGGTCCAGGTCAGAAATAGGTTAATTAAAAGGAGATAAGCAGGGCAGGAAGTCCTGAAATAGATAATATTAGTTGGCATGATCTTGACTTTGAAACTTACTTAATAGTTCTCGTTTTCAGAGAGTTTATTTATGTTGTAAATCTTATTCTTTTGGGCAAGGAGGAGAGGAAATGTGATTAAATGAGATTAAATGGCTTTTAATTCACATTTTTTCTCTTTCCGGCTGTGTGCCTGCTACTCCTTGTGTTGAAGTCAGTGCTCTTGCATTCAGTGGAGACAGAACCAGAGCCTGAATAAATAATTGAATGAAGTTCAGTGAAAAGTGCTCCATGTGGAATTTCGGAATTGTGATGACACTGGATGCAGCAAACTCTCATTTAACACAAGAAAAGACTGTGTGTACTAAAGCACAAGCCTGTACATTTGCTTAATTAAAGTTCCTAGAGACAAGGCAGTGGGGAGGGATGAGAAGAGGGAGGGATGGAGGGAAGAAAACCTGTGGCAGCTCAAAGCATTCTGCCTGAGAAGGATTTGGCTGCACCAAATCTCTCCCAAGTCCTGTCACCTTTTTCATGGGCAGGATTTGTGCTTGCAAATCCATAGCCAAAGAGTTACCTCATGGCTTATGCAGGCACCCACACACAAATTTCAGGTCCTGTTCATCTTATTCACCCTTAAACTCACTCATTATAGTGGAATCCAGTCCCCTTCAGCTCTCTTGTTGCAGAGAGAGAGCATTTGTGTTCTCCTAAAAGTGGAATGTGCCCTTTGGTGACACAGCTAGATGGCCTATACAGGTGGCTCAAAAAAGAAAGAGCAAAAGTTAGAGAAAGAGCATAATTTTCAAAGTGTACCATCAGGGGGCTGCAGCATTTGAGCAGCAGCCATCTGTGGCGCAGGGGCCGGGGATGCAAACATCAAAGCAGGTGGTGCATCTGCAGCAGGGTCTCAGGAAGCTGGAGAACACCAATTCACAACCTTGTCAGACCTGACACAGCCTTGTCAGGATGTAGCTCTCCTGACTGGGATGTCAATACTCTCTGAATTGCATAGGCTTATGCAGCCCACTGAGACAATGAAGCGATGCTGACTGCCTGGTTGCCAAATTCAGCGTTCCTTGTGTCATAGATCTTTCAGACTTGAAGTCTAGACTGGAAAACTCTAATTCCTTCAGCCACAAAAGAAGAAAAGAATTTATTTTCTCTAGAAATCAGATCCCCTATGAGATGAACTTCCCAGGACTTTTTGGCAGTAAGTGGTATGTTTTTCACCGAGTTGCATTCTTCACATATTGACTGTGCTTCCCATGGAATTACAAATACATTTAACATTAAATTGGCCAAATTTCACTATCAATTTTCTGATTTTCACCTTTGAAGAAGGATCTTACAATGCTTAGCGATTGGGCAATAGAATGATAGAAGAAATTTAACGTCAACAGATGCAAAATGATGCATATGAGGGAAAAAGCACTCTAGCTACATACAGAATGAGAGTTTCTAAATTAGCTTCTGATGTTCAGGAAAGAGATTTGGGAGTCATTACTGATAAGTCCCTGTGAAAATCAGTTCATTGCTCAGCAGTGATCAAAAAGATTATTAGGAATTGTCAGGGAAAGAATAGGGAACAAACAGAAAAAATTAGTTATGCTACCACATAAATTCATGGTTTATTTTTATTCTGCATATCGTGCAGTGAACTCATCACCATAGCTTGGAATGGAGAGCTGAAAGTGGCCCAGAAAAAGGAAGAAGCAGGCTCAGTGAATGGAGTGACTTTTGTGTGAGAAAAAGCAAAATATACTGGGTATTTTCATCTTGGGGAAGAGATGAAGCCTGATAACATCATGAATGGTAATGGGTAGTTGAGGAAAGAGATTAATTATCATTCCTGACAATATAAGAATAAGGGCTGATGAAATAATCAGCTGGGCGTATAAAAAGGGAGCACTTCATCACCCAGCATGTGGTGAAGTTGTGCAAGTCACGGCCACGGGATATTCTGGAGACCAAAATAATAAATGGGTTCAAAAGCTGATGGGGCAATTTGGCAGGGGATAAGGTCATCAGTTTCTGTTCAAAATTATGTTGAGGATGAAGGCCCAGAAGTCACTATGTCACCAAGAGCAGGGGAGGGTCACTCAGTGCCTGCATTGCTTCTCATGAGTGTTTCCTTCTGACCACACTCAGGATATAGAGCCAGGTGAGTCCTTGCTTTTCAGTATGATGACAGTATGGATGTTCTTCTGCTATGTTTTTAAAATATATGACTGAAGTATTTATTTTTAAAATATATGACTGAAGTATTTATTTTTATTTTTAGGCATTTCCACATCTTCCATTGCCATCTCACATGGGAGACCTAAATGTATCAGTGTTTGTGCCTCACAGCTCTTCAAAATGTCAGAGAAACAGAAAAATCCCAATTTACAAGGGGGGTCACTGCCCTAGGGAGGGTACAGTTGGATGGGAAAGGTCCTGAGGGACTGACAGCCACCTTTGTCCTCCCCACACTCTGTGTGGTGCCCTGGAGAAATGGCCATGCAGCACCTTGCCATGCCAGCCCTTCTCCCACCAGTCCTTCCAGAACTTGCTGCCTCTGGGCTGCATCCAGTCCTTATGACTAAGGCACAGTGAGAGAGGAAAACAAAACCCCTCAGTGCAGCAAAGCCTACAAGTCCTTAGTCAACACTGAAGTGAAGCCTACATGGTTTGGTCAAAATCCAGCAGCACATCTGTGGAAGAGGTGGGAGCTGGATCCAGCCCTTTTCTGACTTGGATAGTAACCTGTAATTACAGTTGTCAGACTGTAAGACACCTAATATATCCTTCTTCAATATTATTTTTTCTCTTGGTGTACCTTTTTCTTGCATCCAGCATGCTGTAATTCTGTTTTTTTCCCTTTATAGCAGTTAGTTTCTCGGCATAGTCCCTGACCACAAATACTTTTGAGTGGAACATCTGGTTCTAATGTGAGCTCCAGAAACGTTACTTTCTGCAATATTCCGGTTTTCTTCCAAGCAGTATTTTCCCTCTCGTGTTTGCCCAGAAAAGCTTGCAAGCTGATCAATGTCTGCAGCAACAAAGGGTCCATTTGAGAACAAAGGCTCCAAAAGCCACATAAATGATTTCCCAGAACTCGAGGCGGTTGCAGGGGAGATAGTTTGCAGGTCAGCCATGCACGTGGGAACTCCGCAGGGCTGCCTCCCTCCTCTTTCTCCATGCTGCCTCTCCCCACTGGCCCTACCAGTTACCACAACTGCAGAGGCATTCCCAGCTTGTTTCCTCGCTGGTGATCTCATCTAACTTCTTGTTTTTTAGTTCTCCTTCACTTCTAGCCAAACCCATTCAAGTGTTCAGAGGAGGAAATGCTGCAACCCAGCTCCTTCTGTTGTTTCTCAGTGCCATTACAGCTGCTTTTTCAGAATTACAGGCTTAGTATCTGTCCTGCACTATGTGAGTAAACAAACCTTCACCTACTTAGAGGGGGAGTACTGGTCTGCATGAAAGGGGCTGTGTACCCAGTAAAGTGGAGACACAGGATGAAGCAGGAATGTTTAATGTACTTTCAGGCATGGGAAACATGAAAAAGCTGCTGAATTCCAGAGAAAACTCTAGCACTCTTCTGGTGTGTTTGCAATACAGATGATGTAAATAATATATGGCTCCTGGAAGGGGTGTAGGAATACATAAAGTTTTATGTAGGGGAGCACCGCACGCGTGTGGGAGATTCAGACGCAGCTACAAATCACGGGCTGGGCACCAACCAGTGAAATGGTGCCCACAGTAAACGAGGCTCGGGGACTGAATTACTTAAGTAATTAAAGTCGATTGTGACTCACATGCTGAAAGGGTAAATTGTGCACTGCCACAATCCACCAAGTTATTTAATTTTGGAGAACCAAAGCTCCTCGGTGATGGGGGAGGAGGATTTATTATTCTATTATTTTATCTCTGCAAGCCAAGCTCTAGGCAAATATGATCATGGTTTTTAAGAGTTTGCCTGAGCAGGGCTGTCTTGCTGGCCAGCCACTTCATCATTACCATAAGGCATGGAGAAAGAGAGCAGGATTCAAGCACATGAAAAAACGTAGCTTAACCATTTTAAATCCTTTAGGGCTTTTGCTGTTGAGGAGTGAATAAAGCTATGCATGCTTTGAGGAGCCTGCTGTCCAGCTGTGTCTGACTGGCAGCTGTGCAAGGTGGAGCTTCCTCTGCTAAAGTGCTCCCAACCCATCTCAGGGTGGGCACAGGAGCACCAGATGGAGAAGCCCAGGTTTTCAGCTTTCAGGAAGCTGAGGCTGAAACTCCAGTTGCCTCCCAAAATCCTGTCCCATAGATTTCTGTGTTCTGCAAATCTATTAGTTTGCTTTCGGGACCTGGAGACTTCCTTTTCCAACTCTTTTCTTTGGGGCACACACGGGATTGAGCTGCCCTGTCTCTTTGCACAGCCAGTGTCCCAGACCCCTTTCTTCTTAATTAAAAAACAGAGAGTAGAAGAGAAAGTCCCAACTCAGCTCTTACCTCCCATTCTAGTGAAAGGTGTCCCCTGAAATTTGTAATGAGATGAACTCTAAGGTCCCTTCCAACCCAGGCCATTCTATGATTCTATGATTCCCAATTCAATCCTTTTCATAGTGTTCCTCCCTCCTCTCAACCCAGAGAATACACCTAATGTCTTTTTCAGAGTTAGAGTCTGCAGCTATTCTCTTTTTTTCCTCTGCTCATCCATCCATTTAATGCTTAGCATGACCATGAATATTTGCCATATGGGCCTGTCTCTTGATATTTTAATCTGCCCTGAGTTTTGGGTCAGTAATAAGCAATAAGAACAATTATAAAAAAATTTGTCACACTTGAAATAAAACAGAATTATTTATTTTATTCCTCCAAGGCCATATTCTTAATATAGCTTCTTGGACACCTGAGAAAATGCTTATACTGAGATTTTCTTCTGACTCTGTTGAAATGGTGCCAATAGGACAGAGATTCCCTCTGTAACCATTTGCCTGCTTTTCATGCCATTTAACACACAGTAAATATGACGAAATAAAGGAAAATTTTTGTGTTGCTGGAGGTCAATATACATTTCAATAATTTTAGAAAAGGTGAGTGGAAAACTAGCTGGCTGGGATAGTTGCACCAGGGGGACCTTGGCCACTTTGCATAGCAGCAATCAGCCTCTTTGAACCCTCCCCAGAAATATCTCTCAGCTTGAAGTCTTGTCTTTGTTGGAGCAAAACTGCTGCTGTGCTGCACCATCCCCTTCCCCTGGCTGTTCCAGGAGCAGGGTGGCTGGGGAAGAGCTTTCATTGCAATGGAGAAAACCAGAGGGATTGGCTGAGAGAGCTCTGAAGGAGCAAGGATGCCACATTTTGGTGTTTTCTGAGTCTGCATGACCTTCTCTTCAATATCAATAATCCAACAGACAGCTACAAAGCAGGCACTGACTTTGTCTGCAAGTGATCACAGGGGTCACAGCCCTGGGTCACCCCCTTAGTGCAGCTGAGCTGGGATCTGACCTGGGGTTCATGCACAGCAGGGAAACATCATGAGGGGTGGGCTGCTTCCAGCACCTTCCCAGGAAATGCTTCTCAGAAACCAAAGGGATCAGGTTAGAAAGTGAAGCAATTTAATTGCTGTCCTTTGCGATAAATGCTTCCACAGAAAAATTTGTCCTCGTTTATTAAAACTATTCTTTGATCTGAAAAGGAAAAATCCCATTTTATAGGAATAGTGATTTCTGGAAAAGGTATTTTGAACTCATTTAGACGTAGCTGGCAAATTTTAATTATAGATGAACACTTGCTTTAGCACTTTTTAGTCGTATTTTACTCCTCTGAAAGCGTGGCGGGTCTGAGTCAGCAGGATGCACAGCTGACTCCAGCCCGGGGAGGAGGCTGGGCAGAGCAGACTCTGCAGCCTCCAGATGTTCTGCACTGTTTTCCTTTCAGTGGCCTTGTGCAGCTCCCTTGGAGAATTAGGTGACATACAGATTAAGACTATTCTTTATTAGGAGGGAGAATCTAGATTAAAAAAATGACTGGGAAGAGTACGATTTCTGCAGGTCTGACTCAACAGCATCTGCTTCACTTAAGGCTCTGAGGGATTATTGAAATAAGACAGGTGTCCAGGTTTCATTGAGGAAAATATTTTAGGCTGTTTTCACAAGGAAGAATAGCTGGAAGAGCAAAGTTGGCTTATTTTGAGGGAAATGACAGAAATCAAAATAAAGAAAATGCACAAAAAAAGAAGAGAGTATTATTTTGGTGTCAGCTTTTAACTCTCCTTTTTTGAGCAGATTAGAGTTTGGTGTTCTGGACACAGACATAAAAGACTGACATTTTGGAAGGAAAGGAAGTGAAAGAAAGGAGGCAATCTGCACCTAGGGTACAGAAACGGGTTTACCATGCCATGGAGGGGTAGAAGCAGATTTATCTCTCTCCAGCCTCTCTGTAAAAACACAGTGTATGCATGCTATATCCACATGCTCTTAAAACACTAGAGGTGCATGTATTTTTGACAAAAGTTTAGTTATTTTACCTGTCATTGTGATTTATGCTTCTTAGAAAACATAGAGCTGCAGTTGGAAGAAAAAAGCCACATCAGGCTATTGCCAAACAAACAAAACCACAAAATATAGATGCCAAACAGCTTCTATACAAACAAAAGGAGCAGAAAAACAGCCTCATCCCCCTTTGATGCATCTACATGCTTTTATGAAAGAATATGTACCTGGCTTTTAACCTCCCTTCAATCCTTCTGAAGACACTGGCTCCATTACAACCTGCGCTCAAGCTATTTCCTAACGCCCTCAGGTTTGACTGAGATCTCAGTTTACAGAAATAAATGTGTCTAACTCCGTGAATAACTCCAGAACTGGCATTAATTTTAAGTGCTATCATGTATTTTGAACAGCTGAAATACTGTGAGATGGAAAGCATCTTCCTGGGCAGGGACTGTCATAACTCAGAAATGGCCCTTTCTCAAGTCAGTCAGGACTGAAACCCCACGTCTTGCTCATGGAGCACCTGCTGTTACCTCAGCTCTGTGATGGCAACCCCTGGAGCAACCTGTGCCCAGACAGGCAGAACCTTGCTCATTTTGGGACTCCCAGGTGGTGGGTGTGGGGAGTCTCCTCAGGAACCTGCGAATAAAGTAAGTGCTACATATTTAAGGACATAACTGTCACAGAGTTTTAAAAGCCCTGTGGCTTTTTGAGAAAGTAAATGAGGAAAGAAATAAAATTCTATGGGTCTTGTTAGAGAGGGAAAACTCATTTTGTCTGCTGAGTAAGCATTTAATCTAATGCAGGCTGCTGAACTGCATGCCAGGAAGATGGGACAATGGAGAAGTGCAAGGGGCTGATAGCAGGAAGGTGTCTGGGGCTGCCTCTTGTCATTCCTAAATTCCTCTGGTTCCATGTTCCCCTGTCCCTGAGAAGGTCTGTGAGTGGCTTATCAAAGTGTTTTTTTCAGTCCTCTCTAAAACAGATAGTTGCTGAAGAAAACAATTTACTATCCCAGCTGGCCAAGCTCAGTTCCCGAGGCTGAGGACTCTGTGAGGGCTCTGGGTGCTCCCCACTTGGTGTTTGCCCAGCCATCAGTTCCCCATGCTGGAACCAATGTATACTTGAGATAGGAGATGACATGTTTCTTCTCCCCATCCCCTTTTCACAGTTTCTCACAAACATGCTTAAGCGGATGATCAGCCTGCACAGACTTGTCCAGGTCTGGAAATGTGAGTGCCTGAACTCAGCTGCTGGTCCTATCACAGGACAAATCAGCTCCCTTGCCTGCCAGAGTACAAGAGCACAAGGCCTCAACTTGGCTGTACATGTTTTCACTAATGTCTTTTGAACATCTACTACCAAAAGGGGCCGTGATGAGTTATCTGTGTGCTCATCCATGATAAAATTAGTAACTTAATGAGAATTTACCAGGGATGCGGTAGGTCTGATTCCACACAGGAGAACTTGGGTTAATTGATTGTGTTAATCACATCCTCCCCTACTCATCTTAATCCCTACATTTAATTTTATTTGTGTTGTGCAGATCCCTGGAGGAGCTGTGCTTGATCCGAGTGCAGTCAGATTCAGTTAGGTTTCTTGACAGGCCAAGGGAAGTGGAAGAATGCACTGAGGATACTGCTCAATCCGAAGCAGAAGGGGGAAAAAAAATGAAAAGAATTCCAGATGCAAAATCTGAAGTGTAAGTCCCAGAGCTTGTCATTCTTATAACTATAAAATTACTAAGTAGATATGACTGTTTCAGGAAATAAAACAGACTGGAGCCAGCTCTTTCTCACTGAGGGGTGTGAGGGAGGTGGCACTACCCGCTCACATGTGTTTTCTCCTCCCAGGGTGTGTCTGTCCTTGCCCATGTAGCCAAAAGAGGGTGGCTGTGGCTCAGAGCTGCTTCTGCACCACGCACAGAGGCTGAGTGGCAGAGTGCTGGTGGACATGAACCTAAACCACACCAGAGAGTGCACTAATGTGTAAGCACTATGGGCAGTCACACGTGGTGTTTGAGCCCAGGCCATGGCCCTCTTTGGTTTGCTAGGATGGATGGAGCTCATGGGTTTCCAGTCTGTAGGCAGTACATCTTTATTTTGTGAAGGATGTGGCAGGGACAGGCTGCTGGGTGGGAATTTCAGATCCATCTTTGAAATTTGTCACTTCTGCAGCTTCAAATTCTTAATGTTTCTCTAACACAGCTTTTTGTAGTATAATTTCCCTCAGCCTTAATTAGGGATTGAAGGACATTAGCCCAGTGAAGTCCTGGAGGAACAAAAAAAACCCCGCCTAGTCTTTTTCTCCATCATTTTTTTGTAAGTGAAGTAGTTAGCAGGGATTTAGAGAAGGTAATTTTACCCTTGACAATAAATCAGCAATCATTTGTGATGAGGCAAATAGACATTCAAGCTGGGCAGAGAACAGCTGAAGTAGAACCTCAAGAGATTATAAAGGAAACCTGCTGATGTGTGGGTTTCTGACTTTCCGGTGTCAGCATTAAGTGACACTATTCAGGTTAAACAAACCCTTTTTCTGTGTGAATAAAGCTTTGCTTCTAGATGCTTTTTTTTTGTACTCAGCAAGCAAGACATGAGAATTTGTGTGGACAGATATAAAGCCAGGTAGTTAATCAGCAGGCCTGAATATCAGCCACCCTCAGCCACCCAAGTTTACTTGGCTGCAGGAATCAATCAACTTATAATACAGTTATAAAAGCACAAAGTGCAGAGTATATAGACCAGGGACACACCGTTGACACTTACAAGTGGGGGAAAAAACCCAGCAGCCTGAGGAAGTGCTGATTACAGCCATCCCCCTGGGGTCTGGAATCCAAACATGGGTGGTCACAGGTACTAAAGGTGTGTGCTCTGTCACAAGAGGCCAAGCAGCGTCTTGGGGGGTAAAGACAACAGAGTGGGGAAGACTTCAAACAATGCAATGTAAATAGGTTTTTAAGCCATAGGGATCTTTATATCCACACTACTCCGGTGGAAATTCGCTTGCAGGACCTTCACAAAGATTTTTTGCCACCAGATCCCAGGAACACCCCAGAGGTAAACAGACTGTGGCACTGCACACCATTTTGGCCTCTCTGTTATGGCTTTTAGGAACAGCCTCCCTCTCTGCTACCCTCCCATGGAGGGAGGATGCTCCAACCCAGCTGCCCATGGACTCACCAGCAGAACAGGTTTCCTGAAGATGCCCCATCCTCTCCTCCCACAGAGAATTTCACTTTGGCAATCACTGTACAGCTACACTTTCTCCCTTCAGAGGTACACAATGCTGAGAGCCAGTGCACTCAACATGCTTTGCAACAGACTTTAGAAACTCAATAATTTTTAACTTTAGCAAGGTTGCCTTTACTGATGATGCATTTACCCTTGTTCTCTCCAGGCAAGTCTATTAAGGCACTGATAACACTTAATCCTTGACCTGTTCACAGATAGATAAGCAGGCTGGTGCCAGGTCTGGTCTCCCTAACACAGAAGCATAAATTATAGCACAATGTGAGAAATTCCTGCGGATCTGAGCAGTTTACATAATCCCAGTGGAATTAATAAATATGCTTCAAGATATTCCTTGCGTTGTAGCAGATTAATTTGTTTTTGTTAATGTATCACATCTTTGAATGTTGTAATCTCATCCTAGCTCCAGGAAATTGCTGTGATCCCTTCTCCAAAGCTCTTAAAATGCTATGTTAGTCACAAGTCTATTACTGAGATTAAAGAACTAAGTGAGTAAGGGGCACAGTATGATTCTGGTGAAGAGGAAGGTTACAGCTACAAGACTGCCCATTTTTCTGGGGGAAGTCACATGAGATCTAGGATAATTTTTTTTTCTCCTGCAAACATTAGATTAGAAGACATTCCCCTGTTGGCATGCAATGTGTGAACTTCAAAGAGAAAGTGTTTTGAGTAAGGAGAGAGTGACTGGAGTTTTCCAAGAGAAGTGCCCATCCCATGAGCACCCTAGGCACTTTTTTTTGAAGTAGACATTTACATGTTTCAGCTATTTTAGGCAACACTGGAGAACTTGCCAGCTTCTAACAGGCTGCCCAGGGAAGTGGCTGAGTCACCATCCCTGGAGGTATTTCAAAAACATGTAGATGTGGCTTAGGGACATCATTCAGTGGTGGACTTGGCAGTGTTGGGATAATAGTTGGACTTGATGATCTTAGAAGTCTTTTTCGGACTAAGTGATTCTGTGATTCTCTATGCCATGAGTTGGTGGGAGAGACAAACAGCAGCTTTCCTCAGTGTGGTCCTCACCCGCCACTGCTCCTGCAGAGTCTCTGGGACAGCAATCCTTGCTGCCTTCCCACCCTGAGGTCACTCTTGCACTGGCAGGAACCAGGTGGTTGGTTCTTTCTCTCAAAGGTGTCCAGATCATCTGAGGTAGTGGTGCAGCTTCTTGCTCTCCAGTGCACACTCTTCCTGGAAAAGACTGTAGATGAGGAATTACTCACATTTTAAATCCTTCAGTTACAGGTTTCCTCAGCACCTCACTGTTGTGCAGTGAAATTTGGTCACTGCTCAGAGCTGACCTACAGTTCATGCCTATGTTGTGAAGATGGCAAGAGTTGGGTCAGGGATCTCCATTCACGACCTTTACAAAAATTCAAATAACTGCTTTGCCAAAATGGCACTGGAAATAGTAGGGCTTGTTTGGGGGAGAGTGGGAAAAGAAGATATTACTAAAAGTTTTCTGGCAAACTGAAAAGGGGATGTTTTGTGAAAGTCAGAGGAAAATAGTTATTAAAACAGGCACGTTTTTCTGGATCTTCTTTCTGAGTTTTTGGCTTCTGAAAAGCAGACCGTTAATTAAATGAAGAAATGCAAGAAGAAAAGGAAGTTCTGACTAATCCTAGAGCTGAATATGGATATGTTGGCTGTCTGTAATAATACACCTTTTCTCCTTTCCTCCCTGCCTCCCCTCTTCCCTTCCCTTTCCCTCTCTCCCTCCCTCCTGAATATGGATGTCACCACAGTTTTTGCAATTGCGCAAATTCTTGTCCAGCAACAATTTGAGAAAAAACCAACCAGATGACACAGTAACGTTAAAACAATGGCCTTTGAATTTGGGCTGAGCTGATTAAAAGAAAATAACTTAAAAAGTACTTTAAAAGCATTAGTGGATTCAGCTTAGCCAACAACACAAACCCCAGCATTTTTATTTACTTAGTCATCCTCTTTTTTTAATGATTTTTCCATTGAAATGTTCGCTAATTTAAAGCAGGAAAATCACCGGCTATACCAGTATAATTTGCATCAATTAGTCACCCAGAAGTTGGTGCAATTCTATTTTGATCATGCAAAACAGCAATAGCCTAAGGGTCTGTACAAAAAGGGAGTAACACACAGCCATAATATATTGCTAAAAATACCTCATAGGTGAGCATGTCTGTATAGATCACAGAGTGTTCCTTCTCCCTGAGGAGAAAGGTAAAAAGACATCTTAATGAGTGGATTTGTGAGGGTTTTTTCTTTTTGGGGGGGAAGGTGAGGGGGAGTGTTTCATTGGTTATTTTAGTAACAACCTCAGAGGCATTTAAATATGAGCATGTTCTTGTCTAAAATATAAAAGGGAGAAGGACAAGAAGGTAAATACTAATCAAGTATAAGCAAACATTGCAATTATCAATTTCTTCTGCCTAACATTTCCCCAGTTACAACTGAAGATATTATTCTGATAAGGATGCTAGTTTCTGTTCAAAGCAAATTTCAGGACTCTGAGAAGTAACAGAGCTGGCATCAGCTTTTTGCCATCCTGGCCTGTGACAAAACCATCGAGTCTGAGAGGGGTCAAAGTGTAGCACTTTGTGAGAAATGCTCCTCTTCTCCCAAGGTGGGGACATGTTTGTAGCTCTGGGGAGGAAAGCAAGCAGTTCCTCATTCCTTGGGGACATTTTGCTCTTCTCTTTGTTATTTGCAGCACAGAGAAAGAACCAACAATTTGTTGCTACAGATGTAATTGCGATTTTGGTTTTGATTTGTATTACCTGGAAATCAAACTGGAGCCTCCGAAGGGCAGGAGGGCCTACATGGCAGCTCTCTGGAGTCTCAGTGGCTACAGTGTGTCTGTCTATATGGAAAATATTTTTTAAAACATGCTTGCTATGAGGACTAAATGGCAACATGGGATGCCTGCCAATAACCTCAAATCTGTAGTGAGAAATAATTCAGTCTGCTTGCAAGCTGAGTTCCAGCCTTCCTCTTCTGTATAGGCAGTTGATTTGTCTGTGATTTACTAAGAGTAGGAACAAAACATATTTTATTAAGGCAACATCTTCCACTCTAATCATGGTTCTTAAAGTAAAATGCCAACATTTTACTCACTGGCTACCCAGCACCTTTCAGGCCCACTTTTAAACTTACTACAATGTAGTAAGTAGAGGCCTTCATCACTGGTGGCAGCTTTCAGAATCAGTCATTGCTTGATTTAACTGCTGCTCTTTCTATATCATCAAGTAGCTTGAAGCCAATTCATTACCAGAAGGCTGGTTGTGTGCCCTTGATGCGTTTTTCCAGCTTATCTAAGTTGTTGAAATTGTCGAGAAATGAGCACTTAAAAGTGGAAGTCCACAGGTGTCAAGCTGAGTTTCAGCTGTCTGGTAAGTGAAGAGGCAAGTGACATTTACCACTTGCTTCTTATCAGCCCCTGTAACAGAGATGACAGAACAGCTCCTTGAGAAAGCCCTCACTGTTCTCACCGAAGACAAACATGGAACTACCAAAGTCAGGCATGGGAGACGCTTCCCAGCCTATTGCAGCAATGCCATGTGTGGATTTACAAACCTGTAGTCCTAAATATATGTGAGTGTTGCTTCTGGCTGCATGTGGAGCAGAACCTTCGAGGCTGCAACTTTCAGACAAGCCATGTTGAATGGTGATGTGACATAATGGCGTGATGGGAAGAAGGCGAGCCTCAAAGGAGCTGTAGAGTTGCCCAACTCTACATTTAGTATGGGAAACAAATAAATGTCTAACCTGTGCACATGTTAGAGATTTGCATTGCTAAGGTGCTGGTGTGCCATGTCTCCTCGGACTCAGCAATGAAGGTTTTAAAGGCTGGCACCAGTACTTGGCCAGTCAAGTTACCAACTTGCCCTGCATTCTCCTCCTGTTAGTCCCAGCTGTTGGTTGTGTCTCCAGTCACATCCTTTGTTTGTACAGCACAAGACAGTGATTTTAGGTGTTTGCACAAAATGTAGCTTTCAGGTGTAAGGACTAAGCATGAAGTAGACGGTTAAGCTGACCTACCTGTGGGCTGCTGCCGAAATGGGTGGCCCCACTGCCCTTCCCCTTGTCCGCAGAGCAAGACCTCTCACTCCTGCTGCTTCCTTTGCACTGGCTGTGCTGTGGGTTCCGCCCCTCGATGTGCTGGTTCAGAGAGTTCAGCAAGCAAAGCCTGAGTTGCCTGCTCACATGGTCATAGCAGTGCTGGTTGTAGGGTAAAGGGAGAAAAAATATCGCTGGGGAGAGGGAGGGTAAGCATACCCTTCCTTTGCAGCAGAGATGTTTCATTGCAGAGGATTTAGGATTAAATGTCAACCTGCTGGAGTGCAGATAGCAGCTCGTCCACAGGGAGTACATGGGCTGCTCACAGGGAAAATTACTAACCAAGTTGTTATTCTCTCTGTTTATGGTCAGGAAAGCCTGGAGTTCATTGGCCACACAAATGGTGATGCCAGGCTGTGTCTGGCCTGTGCCAGGGGATACTCACATTCCTAAAGGCAGGTTGTAAGAGATAAAAATCACACAGTTTGCCTGATAAAAATGCATCATCAGCTGCAGGTAACACTCTGATGTCTGCATCTGTACAACCTGCAGAAAGGAGTCTGCAGGAATGGGAGCATCCCCAGGGCAGCATCCCTGTTCTGTGCTTTGCCTGAGGAGCTGGAAAGCAATGAGGGTGTTTGAGTTCAATATTAACTGCTCAGACTTTCCAGGCTCTGGCTGTGGCTCTTGGAGCTGAGACAGGCCCCGACAGCATTTTAGCTGGATGAAATAAAGAGAGCAGCAACTGGAACCAAGCCAGGATGCAGTTAGCTGAGAGAGAGTGCTTCCTTTTCATTTGTATAAATTTGTTCCAAGACTGTTTTATTAAGCTGATTCTTTCTTCACAGAATTCTGGTCTAGTTTTCAGAGGAGTTCCAGGCTGATTGGCAAACTGGTCCACCCGGGAAGCAATGTTGATCCCAAATTCGTCTTTGCTCCTGTGAGTCCCAGGAGCTAGATTTAAGATTGGAATACTGAGGAGATGGGGGGATCTCCCCTTTCAGATGCACAAGGGCTAGCTCAGCCCTTGGAGATGAGCTCCAGTCAGCATACCCTGTGATTCAGTGGAGCACTGTGTGGCCTTTTACACAGAGTCTCCTCAAATGTGTAACAATTAGGAACAAGAGAGGACCTGTAGTAGAGCCAAGCAGACTTAGGGTACTGTAACTTCAGCATTGCCATGGTTGAGTTCCCTGAAATTTAAATAAAGGAAGGTTTCCTAGAAACCCTGTTGCAAACCCAGCCTTTCTTCTGTGCTGTTATGGCTGGCACAGGCTGCAGAAATGCTTCCTGGGCACACCTGAGTGTGGGGAATCCCCAGGAAGTTTTGGGTCATCCCTTGGCACAGACAGACAGAAACTGCAGAGCTGGAGAACACCTGCAGCCTCCCGACAGCCAGACTGAGGGAGAAAGGAAGATCCTGGTGGAAGAGCACCAGCTGTTCCTACAGTGTGCTGCATGGAAAACAAAATTGCTGCAGTGAGAAAATTAGAGGCCAGAGTGAGGATGCAAAACAGTGTTGATATCACAGAGCTACAGACTGAAAAAGGAGAGTTTGAAAAAAAAGTCAGAGGACCAAGTGAGGGGATATTCAAAGGAGAAGGAATAAGATATTCCTGTGTGCTAAACTCAATGTGCAACTGAAGACTTGACTTTAGGTATAGAACAAATGAAAAATGTAACTGTAGGGAGTGAGTTGCAGGTACACACTGAAAATATGAACTATATTTTCTTAGAGGTCTTGCCTCTGAGGCCAGGAGAAGTACTGGGCAGTATGGCACTGTGGTGCTGTTGATGGGAGTCTCAGAATCCACCATAATCAGTGCTTTGGAGACTGATCCTGCAAGCTGCTCAGTGCTCCCAGTGTCACCAGACATCACAGCCATGGGAGCAAAGAGAAATATTCATAGCAGATCCAGGATGAGGCACAATAAAAGCAGGGATAAGGATTTCTGTGGGCCTCACTGTAGGGCAGAGCACATATATATTGGTTAACAAGAGACTATTTAAATCTGCACTGAGATCATGGGCAAAATACCAGAGCTTAGGAGATGGAGTGTGGTACGAGAGAGGAGACTTAAGTAAATTGCATTGATGCAACTTGAGTCAATTTGTATTTGATTTGGTCAACAAGCCCAAAGCTTGTACAGATATTTGTATTTCAGAGGGATAATGGATTACTCCAGATTAGGTCAAATTGACTTCAGCTGAGGTCAGACAGGTGCTCACATTTGGGCTGGGCTTGTTTGTGAAGCTGCTGCCCCTCTGTGCTTAAACAACTAAGTGTGGGCGCTGAGTTAATTCCTGCTCCTCAGCTGATGGACTGCAACCTGGAGCTGAGGACAAACCTCGGGAACAGGTGTGCAAGCTCTTTGCCTCAGGCTAAGTCACCGTGAACCACCCTGAAACCAATTGAAAAATCTTCCTGGAAACGAGTCTCAAAACATCTTACATTTTGCTCTTGGTTAATTGCATCAGCTTAAAATTTCAATCAAACTGGTGGAAATTCACCTGTAGTCTGCTCTTTAAGCAATATGGTTCCTGAAAATTAAACTGGCCTCAGATTGAAAATGAACGAACAGGAGAGGAAAAAAGCTTTATCCTAGACAGGAATCTTGAGAGTGACTCTGATCTTCAAGTTTAGCCTAACACAGTGCCACTGATATCAAAGATATTCTTCCTTTACACAGACATAAAAGTGATCAGTAGTTAAGCTGGTAGTTCAGTATTATTCCACTAGATGTAAGGTTTTTATAACATTACCAGCTTATTAATAGTCAAAACCCGAAACTTTACATTAGTGTCAGGGATGTGGGGGAGAAGCAGAATGAAGAATGGAAAAAGATGACATTATTTGCCCAGGGCAGATGATTAAAGAGCAATCTACTTTAACAGTGTCACCTTTATATATTTTCTCCTGTCTACCATTGCCACAGTTTTCCACACCTCAGGGGAAGAACTGGCACTCTTAGCAGAGCTCCTAAACGGGTTCTCCTTTCTGTGAGATACTCTTACTAATATTTTTTTTTTTTCTGGAAAGCAACAAGTAAAACCACCTCCAGACTTCTC
Organism: Lophotriccus pileatus; assembly: GCA_035583135.1. Classification (NCBI taxonomy): domain Eukaryota; kingdom Metazoa; phylum Chordata; class Aves; order Passeriformes; family Tyrannidae; genus Lophotriccus; species Lophotriccus pileatus. The sequence goes on from JAWWES010000001.1 coordinate 109,382,615, forward strand.
AGAACAACACAATGAAGTTAGTCCTGTTGCTGGCATTGGGGAGTTGAATGCTGGGGCACAGCCATGATTTTTATGCTCCTGGGCGGCAGAGTGCTTGCATTGCTTTGACAAGATGATAAATCTTACTTACTTTTTCATATACATCAATATATTACACAGGTTTTCTTAAAGATACCATCAGCTTTTTCTGCTTATTTATTCAGCATCTGAGAGAAGAAGAAATTTTAGTTTTCAGGGGTCTGTGCTCTTTAAGTTAATGTCTGTTACTATATTCTTTTAAATTTATAAGCCTAAGCTCCTCATAGTAGTTTGTACAAACACTTCCTTCAAAGATGTGTCTGTGATTAAATATATACTATTAGGATAACCTGTGTGCAACTTCTTCTGTCTCTCAGTGTTAACCACTGGTTTCTGAAACTCAACTAGACTGTAATCCCTGCCAGCCTTGCTGGACAATATAAATGATGTCTCAAAGATGCCTGTTGACAAATTCCTGGTTTTAGCTTCTGCTTCTTTTGTCTGCCTGCCTGAAAATTTCACAAGAGTGCCTATTGCCTTGATATCTAAACCCAGTATTCTTTTAACTGTCCTCTTTTGCCTCTGATATTAACCTTTGGGTTAGAGATACCTCTTTGGGTAAATACAAAGCTGGTTTACACAAGGAGTATATATCAGTCCATGCCTCCTCTTTCTGAGGCTGAGACAGAGGTGTCAGCTCGATGGGATGAACTCATTTGGCAACTCATGATGTTGATGTGGCCATTTCTTGCTTTTTATTGCACAACATTTAATTGTGTAGCCTTTATTTGTCTTGCAGGGAACTACTTTTAAGAATACCTGATACTGCTCCTAGATCTAATCTATAAAACTTAAATCTGATCTGTAAGGCTAAACATTTATAATGTAAACTCTAGATAAGAAACTCTGAGTTAGTAATGAAAATGCCAAGCTAAAATGCTAAAATGCTCCTATTAACCTACCTTTTTTTGTCAATACAGTTTCAAACAAGCCCTCTGCCTTTGGTAATGGAAAATGGTTTCTCTGTTCTCAAGTCTGCCTTTAGGCCTTAAATTCAGCCCAGGTTGATGTGACCAAGAGTCATCACCCATTTGACTGCTCTGTGATCAGCTACAAAATTTAAAGCTGCAGAGGTCAACTGTTTGGCTGTCTGTCATAATTGGCACCCGTGTGGAAAGCCTTAACAGCCACTTCACAGAGGGAGCTATGGGTGCTGAATACAAAGGCTTTCTCAGCTCCAGAGTCATCACTCTCGCCCACACAGCTGCCTGCCAGTCTCTGCAATGTACATCAGAGTTTTTGTACGGTGGTTGTATCACATCTGGCCGCCTAATCTGGGATTAGGGAGAAGCATTATTCACTTCTAACCCCTGCAGAGGCACAGGCTGGGGAGCTGAGGGTTTGAGAGGCGCTCCTGTGGAGAGCACACCTCCCAGGAGATCAGAACTGGAGGTAAAGAAGAGCCCATGCCTGCAGGGGCACATAAATATGCAGCACATGATAAAGAGGTTGGGAGCAATAAACTTCTTGTGGGTCACCTGAAATACTGCAGCAAATGGTCAAAATGTTCTACAAAGGCGTTGAATATGATTTCTTAGGAGGTCTCAGGCAAAAACCTAGTCAGACCCATTTTACTGATTTTTTAATTTTTTGCTTTAAAATGTAGTAAGAGATAAAGTAAAACATTTCAATGTTTTCCATTGCACAAAAAAAAAAAGAAATACCTCTGAGGAGTTACTCTCTGCTTTCTCTCTTTTCAGTATTATTGATCATAGGCAAATGTTGAAAATCAATATGTTGACAGAATGGGCAGGAGCAGATTTTGAACGTGACTATTGGGAATTTTTTCCTTGAATGCTCCTCTTACGGAAAAATAGAAAATGATGAAGTGGTGTACAAGTTTTCCAAATCTGATAGATATGCAAGTTAGCAGACAAATTGTAGAAAAATCCTTTCATGCTTTGAAGACCACTAGTTTCTCTTTGACAAAAGAAGAAATAATTCTATTTTATATTTTCTTCAAGTTGTTTCAGTATGAGATTTAGAAAAATATGCATAGAAAAACGAGAATATTAGAGAAGTGATACTTGAGGTGTTTAATTGTCTTTCACCCTGGAGTGCTCTTTTTATGTATAGCAGATCTGAACAGAGTCTCTTTTATTAAAATACTCCCGGTATTGAAAAGTGCAGCCTGCTGAGTAAAAAGACCCTTCTGACGTGTACAGAACTTCTGAAGATCCTTTTGCATGTAGTTTGGGCATATTTAGACCTTTCCTCTGAACATATTGAACAAATAGGTAACTTTGTCAGTGATGGGAGGTGATAATACTTTAAATGAATTGTGTGGAGCTGCCACAGGTGCTTCTTAACCAGGTGCTTGGGAAGTTGTCTCTCTGAAGCCAGTATTCATAAAGGGAGGAAAAGGTGGTGATGCTTATAGTATTTGATGGCATCACTTTAAAAATGAGACTTGTTTTTTTTCACTGCTGTTGAACCCCTTTCCTACCCTCTCCTCAGTTAACAACATCCTTGTGGAAAAAAGAAAAATCCATCCAAGGAAGGAATGGATTTCACAAAATATTTCAGGTCATTTTGACACATATGGGAGCTGGTGAAGAGCCAAACTCTATTACTGAGTTGATGTGCTGGACTATAACAGCCAGTTGGAAACAAGTAGCTTACTTTTCAGATCTCCAAGGATATTCAGCTTAGAAATAAACCTGTTCCATCTGCTCTGACTGAACATTCACGTGGAATGGCCAGAACGGCTGACACCCAAAGCCACAAGACGGGACAATCTTGTCTCTGTTTTCCCAGGTAGGAAGTCACAGCTCAGTAACAAAGTCATGGCTAATTAAAAAAAAAAAAAAATAAGGTAAGCCAAGTCAATAAAAAGTCCTCATATCTGAGTTCCTAATCCACAAGCAGTACCCAAGGCACTGGAGGAACACATCCTTTCCTGCACTCTCTGGCATTGGGTTGTGTTAACCTCTGTGTAGTTGAGTTGTTGTAAGCTTGTGTCTTCTAAAGAGAGATGAGAGACCCTGAAACATTCTGCTGTCCCAGTCTGCTATTTTAAGGGTAGGATTGGGCTGACCCCTGCTCCTGTATGAGGTCAGGCTGAGGAAGATGCTAGAATTTCTTCTAAATTTTCCTGGAGTAGATAAAACCCTTGCTCTGAGAGGGACAACCAAAGGTCTATCAATTTCAAGGCCTACAGTGAGTGGCTTTAGTGGTTCACCTGGCAGCTGTGGCTTACGAACCCTTCTTCAAAACAGGTACCCCCCACCAGTGGAGAAGGTGCTGCTCAGCCCTGTGTGCATACATAAAGTCCCTCAAATAAATGAAATTTTGGTTTCTTCAGTTTGCTGAGGGTCTGCCAGCAAACAAAGCCCGGTGAGGGTTCTGCCCATTTGAGTATGAAGTCTGATTTCTCTTAGCAGAAATGGTTGGAAGAATGCAGCTGCCATTAACAGGGAGAAGCGGAGGGAACAAGGGGTTTTTTCACTCTTAGAATTAGAGCTTTGATTTTTCCTGCTGGAGCCATAAACACATAGCTTGTCTTCCGGCAACTCAGATATTCTGCACAGGAATCCCGTAAAACAAAACGTGTTCGGGGCTAGGACAGGGTGGCTGGCAGTGTTGGTTCTGCTCCTGAGAGCACACCCCATGTAGGCTCTACCATTCTCTTCACAACGTGGGTGCACCACGGGGGAGAGGAGGGGGTGGGCTGAGCTGCAGCTCACACTGCTGCCTTATTGTTCCTCTGAGGGGGTGAAGGAAAGGCTCAGCTGGTAGTTTGCTAAGCTTGGGAGCAGAAGCAATGGACTAAGTGCTTCTGCATTTAATAAAGAGCAGAAGTCAATTACAGCACCATGCAGGGGCAAGGCTAATTGGGGCAGGAGATTCAGTGGTAGGTCTTTGCCAGTTCTCCCCTTTGTTCATCACAGTTATATATTCAGCTGTACATATAGTTATATATTCAATATCCTGAATGTAGGCCATGCAGTGGAAGAAAACTACCTCGAGCTTGAGGTTTAAAAGCAAACTCCCATCTGAATAATTCAAATACAAAAGGCCTCCTAATTTTTACTGGGGATGTATTTTTGTTTCCTTCCATGGTTGTATAACACAGGTGGATGTGAGGGAGCTCTTTGTTCTCTCTCTCGAGGGTGCTGCACACCTGCGCAATGCAGAACTGCCTTGGCTCACTGTACCGACATCAGGAAAACCAAGCTTTGTCTGCAGACTGACTATGAGAAGCTCCATCTGCCAAGAGCCCTGAGAGTCAAGTTGTGAGGGCAGAAAAAGTAAAGTTTTAATGGGGGCTGTTGGTTTGTCTGCCCGAATTAGTTCTAACTCTAATTGGAAAAGAAACCAGAGCAGCACAATAAATATCCCAGGCTTATAATGATGAATACTGATGTGTATTCATCAGTAAAGTGGCAAAGTGGCAAAGCAAGTCCTGAAGCCGGGAGCCAGGAGCACTCAGGTCTTTAAGGTCTGCTCCTTAGAGGAGGATGCTGATATCTCTACGTCACTATGTACCTTCTTTGGAAATGCATGAATCCTTATTATTATCAATATTACCATGTCAAGTGCTCCAGAAATCTGGAAGAAAAAGTTGCCTGCTTTCCCAGGAAATGTTCAGTATCAGATTGAGAGGCAGCTGCCAGAGGCAGTCAGGACTTGACGCAACACAGAGGAGGAGTGAAAGACTATTCATCAACAGGAGAAATGGTGGTCTCAGCATACCAGGAATTTTTGAACCATTGACTTTCATTGCTGGTGATGAAAAAGGTGATACTCCACTGCTAAGTTATAAAATCCCACTGATTTCAGAAGGACATAACTCATGGTTTTAAGCACAAGTGCACAGAGATGACCCGGTGCAGTACTACTACAGGGGGCTCCCTAAAGCTTCCTTGCTTTTCTTATTGCTTATTCATCTATGTAATGACAACTGAGTTTTAGAAGTCTCAGACACAGTCACTCATTACATATTAGGCTAATGGAGAAAACCAGTTGAGAGCATGTGTGCACTTACTGGTTGCTGCTGGAGCTGCTGAATGCTGTGTCAAGCCAAAAGATGTTTGATCTTTGTAATGTGGTGTGAATCTGAGACTCTGATAACCTGTGCTCCCACTAGTTGCTTGCAGAAGTCAACATTACCATGTGTATTCCAGACAGAAGCCTGGGGTGTAATTTATTGCTGTAGTAATGCCACGAGGTGCATTTGTAGCCAAGCAAATTCATACACCTGTAAGAGCCAGCCAGGGCAGCTGCAAGGTACCAGGCAGTGCACCTCAGGGTACATTCAGCAGGCATTTGGGTGCCAGACAAGGAACTTCTTTTGGTTGCTGGATTGGGTTTTGCATCATTTAAATGTGTCACACTGTACGTATTGGCCCCAGTCTCAACCACCCCTGGGCTCACAATGAGGCAGACTGGAGAAACAGGCAGTACTTCTCAACTGTTCTAGAAGCCACCTCTGAACAAGGCAAAGCTGTTTTTCATCTCTGCAGGCCGTGAAGGAACCTCAACTACCAGCTGCAGTGTGGGTATCAGCAATGTAGATGTACATTTACACGTTTGGTTCGATGATTTCCACGTTAGATCTTTCCTGCATGCTTAGAAAGCCTTGGTGAGCGGCCACAGGTGCTGGGCTCTCTCACAGAGCAGACTTGGCCTCATGACAGGGACGTGGTCTATTCAGCATGTTAAGGAAGGAAGACCCATCTGAGTCTACTGTTGACGACTTTTGTCATGGACAAAACGTATTTCTGGTTGCTTTTTAGTTTTTCTCTTATAGTCATGAACTCAACTGACTGAGGTTGAAAAGACACTGGATTTGCTGGGGGAGAAATTATGTCATATCCAAAGGATGCATTTCAGATGCCCCCCAGGATCCCAGCCAGCTCTGGTTTCCCCTTTAGGCAGTGTCAGTGCTGCATGAAGAGCCATCAACTGGGACAGGAGAGGAACTGTCTCCTCCAACCTCCCTGTGAGCCGGGACTGTTTTGCTTTGTCATGCTCCAGACAGTGAGAAGAGCTTTGCAGAGGAGGTGACCCATGCCTGTGGTTCTGCTGATGGCAACACAACTACAGAGAAGCAAAAGTGAGAGTTGGATCCTGCGGGCAGCTCTGTGCTCTGCCCGAAACACAGCATCCATGAGCACGGATGCCTGCATCCCCCAAGGACATTGCCCTTTAGCAAGGATGCAGCACATAAAGGGGAAAATAGTAGCTTAAGTATTTTCTCAAGAGGACCTTCAATGAGCCCAGAGTGAAAGGAAAAGGTAGACTTGGTTCTTCCATTGTGGTGGTTTTATGCTACAAAATACCCCCAAAGCTGCTCTCTCTGTAACTGGGCCTCACAGGCTATCTGGCCCCCTTGCCTCCTGCCAGTCCTGCTTCCCAACAAAGCCCTGTGTAAAGGAGCAGCAACACAACTGGCTGCTTCATCACTGGGTGTGTGGAGATGCTTAGGGGTGATGGAAGAAAAGAAGCCAGAGCAGGAATAAATAAATCATAAAATCATAAAATAGTTTCAGTTGGAAGAGTGCTTAAAGACAATCTCATTCCAAGCCCCCTTCCACAGGCAGGGACACCTTTCACCAGATCAGGTTACTCAAACCCCTATCCAGCCTAGCCTTGAAAACTTCCAGGGATGAGGCATCTGCAGTTTCTCTGGGCAACCTGTTCCAGTTCCTCACCAGTCTTACAGTAAAGAATTTCTTCCTAATATCTAATAAAAAAATTAACCCTCTTTCAGTTTCCGGACAGTCCTTAGCAGAAATGGCAAAGAGTGGCACGGGGAGCCTCTGCACATCACATGTGCCCTCCACCCCTGCAGCTCTGCCTCCTTGAAGCCGTCAGGCTGAGGCTTGGCTGGTTTGTGTGCTGCTCCACTGCTCTTTGCTGAAGGGTGGCCTCCTCCAAGGAGCAATCAGTCAATGGTAAATGATAAGGGAAGGCTGCTGAGGCTTCACTAACTGCATTCATTACAAACGTTGTAATTGTAAAGATTTGCTATAATTCAGTTAGCTGCCCTAAAACCCTTGGCAAGCCACGTTATTGAAATGATTATTGTTACAAGATTGTTGTAAATTGGAGTCAATCATCCAGACGTGAAATTGTCTTTTTTTTATATCTGTGTGGTAGGGGAACAGTCTTACTCCTTTTATGTCTTTAAATTAAAATCTCCTGGTTATTGTACCTGGAGTACCATATTGGACAATGGGATCCCTCCCAAAAAAATGCAATCAAAACTTCTCATCTCCTCAACAGAGACAACCGAGTCCTTCTAATCTGACAGCTCACACTCTTACTCCCAGCAGGTTTTTTGGTGGTGCAGAAAAACAGCTGTCAGGGATCACACAGGTACAGCTGACTCTCCTTTGCATTTCAGCTGCATCGGACCAGAGCTTCTCCACCTGTGTCCTGTGGGAATGGCTGCAAAGCGAGGAAACTGGCCATGGAAAAACATAGGTGGGCATTTCCACACACATGCCAAATGAATGTAACACAGAAGAGTAATTAATAAATATTCAAAGTTTCAGCTGATCTTTGCTTGTTGTAAATTGATGAGCTGCTCTGACAGCCCTAAGCAAGATGGCCTGCTAATTTTAAGAAGAGAATTCCCAGATCTAAAGTGGTGGAGAAGCACTGGACTAGCCCATCTGCTGAGGCTCTGGAAATCTTGATTCCTGCCTGGTGTTCAAGCCTGGTATTTGTTGCAGTCTGAGGAAATATGTGATCCTTGCTGCTCCTGCTGTGGGTTGCACTGTGTCCCTCTGATGCTCGAATTGCCCTAACTGTCATGCAGGGAATCCTGGGCATATTTAGGACATGTCACCTCTCATGGGCATAGGCAGGTGAATGTCTGGAGGTTATCCAGGGCATTACATCCTTGCCACTGCAAGGATGGGAGTTGCTGTGCCTTCTAAGGAGGTTCATTACATAAAATGGTTAATAGAACTTTTTCTGAGGACTAGGCCAGTAGCTGTGACAGGCTTGGTATGAATATTCTGTGGAAGGGGTTCCCTTACTTGACCAGAGGTGCAGATGTATAAGTGGCAGGTAAAATACAGTCCAGCACAGTTGTTGGCAGTAGCTAATTTGGTGTTTATGAGTCTCCCCTGAGGTGGGCTGCCAGCTCAGTTTAAAGGAAAAGCTGTGTCTGTGCTCTGGCTGAGCTGTGCACCCACAGGAGTGTGAAGGAAAGAGGACTTTATATCAGTGGGTATCTCTTTAGACTACACGGCCAGTCTCTTGTCTAAACATGGATAGGTGTCTTTAATCCTGGATTTGTACCAGAAGAATATGATCAAAAAGAATCAGCTCTTATGCCTCTTGTAAACCCCTTGTCAAGTGATAGCACCTGGTGCTCCTGTGGAAATTGTGGAAAAAGGCACTTCAGTTATTCCTTGAAAAACCCTTAAAATTGTTCATCTGGTAAGCAAGGTTCTTGTTGTTTTGAAGCTGAAAACAAAGTTAGATCCCAGCAGCCATGAAGAAAACAGTGGGAAAAGGGGCCAAACATGACTGCATTCTGCTCACAGAAGCAGAGGGATGTTTTTTGCTGTTTCCTGGCCTCTGTGGAAACAAAAGTGCCTCAGACTTCGGCTCTTCTCTGCTCTCAGGGTCACTCAGAAAAGTTTGTTGGTGTGTGACTGTCATGGGTCCTTCACACCACTACAGCTTTCATGAGCACCACTCCAGTACTGCCTACCACTCTTCTTCTACCTCACATAGAAAAAGCAGGGGCAATGAAAGATATTGAATGGAAATTCACTGGAAAATAAATTATTTTCTTCCTAAACAGAAAAATTGTCATAACTTCAGGGAGAAAATACCAGGTCAGGAAGCTACTCCTACCTGGAGCCCAGGAGCCAGTCATGGAATTTTAATCATATGAGCCCACGCAATGATATATTGTATTTTTCTTTTGGCTTCAAATTTCTGTATTCAGCTCAAACTGATGCTATTGTTTAATCAATGGTCATATATCTTATGTCCAACCCGCTACCTCCCCCGGGGAGAATGAAACATCAAATACCTTGCAGAAGAATTCGGGGTAAAGCTGAAAATGAAAAGTTGCTGATTTCAAAGCAGGCAGTTAAGAGTGTTGGTCAAATTGGGAGCCTGATGCATTACTGAGCTGAATATAAAGTTCTTCTTTTGCTGTGATTTTTTTTTTCCCCTTTCTGAATCAAAATGTTTCAAAGGCATTTAAATAAAATTGAATTGATATAATTAGTACAAGCCCATGAGAAGTGATTGAATTAGTAAGTGTGGCCAGTGCTATGGCTACATAATGGAAGCCTTCAGTTTTTATTAATTCCTTGTTTAAAAATCTGGATGAAACAACAAAACTAATAAGTCAAAACACTGATGTAAGCTCCAAAGGACAGCAGTGTTGCCACTCTGTATAGCGGGGCATCAATTCAGTGCTTAATTGGTACAAGAGCTGTAATAACATGATTCATGTTTAATTAATGAGACTCCTAACTAGTCATGAAACTTTTAAGAGCGCTTGGTGCTGTGAAATTGTTGTAGTTTACATCCAGTGTGCTACAAAGCCTCAGATCTCAGCAGGCCTCGTGTGATGTTGGGTTAGTAACCATTCATGGGCAAAGAGTTCACTGCTCAGCGAGGGCTGAGGCTTTTGTCTCCTGGGAAAGTGAGCTTTCCCAGCTGGAAGGCAAAGGGCTGGCATGTGATGGACTTTGATTATGGAGAAAGACTTGGGTGTCAGAGGCACTTCATGCAAGACAGAGACACTGGGCTGTCCCCAAAGAAGGAAAAAAGGTGAACAAATACTTGTATGAAAACTAAGACGTGAACAACCTCTTCTAACATTGATTAGGAAGCACTTTCTGAATTTTGACTGATGGTTTGTGTCGCCTTTTAACATGAGTGTTGCCCTGGGTCTGAGGGATGCTGTACAGCTGGTACAGCAGTGGGGCATGGGCCTTTCTTCTCTGAGAAATCCCACTCTGATGGAGAAGGTTACCGGCTGGAGGGCTGGTAACACCTTGGATACAGGCAGCACGTGTTTATCAGCATATCTCAAACCCAAAAATTGTATTCAAAGGACTTTTACCACCCATGTAGTTAAAAAGGCCAGAATTCATCTTGGGTTTTCTTTCCCCTAAGAGGAGAGGGGCAAAATGTGGAAAACCCTGGCAGTCAAGATGAAGTGGTCAAAACACTTGGTGGTGTGGTCATTAGCTCCCACTCTCCTCTCTCTTGCTGACTCCAACAAGCACTCCCAGACTGATTGTCTTGAGAAAGGGCTCTCTTGGCATTTTATAGATCTTTCCAGGCAGAAGTTTTTTGTGTTAAAAGAACAGTGTTCAGTTTAATGTTCCAGCCATATGCCAGAATTTATAATCCTTCTCATTTAAAGCAGTTAATCTAAATTTGATCCCAGTCTCATGCAGTAAAAAAATATAATTAAAGGTGAATGTAAAAATTATTGAACAAATATAATAAAAGAGCAATTAATGTGTTCAGATATAAAAGTGCAAGAAACCAATGCAAACCCTTGCCTCTTAAAATATTCCTACAGCAAATATATTTAATCATACAGATGCCATTCTCCTTTTTACTTTTGGGTCAGACCTGAATGAAATACTATTAAATCAGGGACACATTTTGTTGTTTTTTTTTTTTCTCTAATGCCTACTAAGATTCACAGGAAGGATAAATTGATATTAGAATAGGCTTCTCTTGTTTTTTCTTAGAAGTACCATACTCAGGATAGGAGTGGACTTTATAAAGAGAACATCTTGTTTGACATTTCTGCATGGATTTTTCTTTCCAAATGAATATATCCAATCCCTTTTTGAAAAACTCATGCAAGTTTTAGGCATTCTCAGTGTCCCACAGAAAAAAGACTCCAAAGCTTATTTCTATGAACTACCAGCTCTGGTTTTCTATACAAACCTGCTATCTGCAAGTTTCACTTGGTGCCCTCACCAGTGTTAGAGGCAGTGGTAATCATTCTCTTTTCCCTTTTTTGTTCCTGCCTATTCACAAAAAATGTTTTCAGAAGAGCAGTCAAGTCAAATTGAGTACTCTGCAGGGGATCACTCTTCACCACAAGATTAATGGGAATAGTATTGTGGGGAAAATGCCTGACTACCTATAAGGCTGGGATTGGAAAGATCCTAGAGCCAGAGAGTGTGTTATGTGGTGACCAGGGGGCTTCAGAGGAGTGGGAGGTGGACAATTGGCTCTTGGAAAAAAGTTAGCTTCAACCTGCAAAGAACACTGAGGGGAGATGTGAAAGGAAACCCTCTGTAACATTATTACTACACTTGAAACCATACTGATCATAAAGTACTTTTGATCATAAAGTACTTTAACAATCAATTTGACAAATAAAAATATTAGTTTTGATATTTTGTGATCTTGAAAATGCCACATCCATTATGTTGTGTACCTTGAGGGCAATATTTAATTTGAGGTGCATTTTTCTTTGCACCTTATTGCTAATCTGAAATGGGATGTCATCACCAGGTGTGCTGTAGTGAATCTTCTGAGCCTTGTGGCTCTGATCAGAGGTGGGGCAGGCTGTGAATGGTGTTAAATGAAGACACCCACCCCATTTTTTCAGTGAGCTAAAGTGAGAATTTGTTTTTAATCCTTTATAAAAGCAAAATCGAGCAGAAGCTAAGCCAGGCACTTTGTGTGTATGACATACAGCAAGCAGGGTAAAAGCTGTTTGTATATTTAGTGGTGTTTGTTGTTTAACACCTACACATTCTCTAATGGCAGATGCTGCTGCTCAGTTAATGCACTCGACTGGTTTGGTCTGCTGGCTCGTGGCTTTGCTTTGTGGAAACATTCAAAAGCTCATGGACGAAAGAGTGAAGCTGAAGGTGGGCCAGAGGTTTTGAAGCTAAACTAAAAATCTCCTAAAGGCTGAAGTCTCTGATTCTAGACAGTTGCATTCTGGCTTGCTTACAGGTGCTTAGGAGTTAAACGCCCTAGGAGTGGTTTGTGTCAGTCACTGGTTACGTGGTTACCTCTGCTGTGTAGCAAAGGTCTGTGGCTTCATGGTAAGAGCCATCCAGAAGATTGTGGTTAACTGCAGTTGTTCCTGGGACTTAAAGAAGTTCCCTCCTGCTGTGACCTCCCAGAGGCAAAGCCACCAGGTCAGTGTTGCCCTGGGACAGGCGTGGAGTGTGGCTCTGGCTGGAGGCTGCCAGGGAAGGGGAGGAGTGCAATGCTGTCCCTGTCCCAGGCTCTCAAATAACTCTTGGTGGCCCCACCACTGACCAGTGCTGCTAACTCTGCTTTTCTGAGCTGTGCTTCAGTCAGCTCTGGGGTAGGGAGCCTCCCTGTAAAACAACCTTGGATAAACAGGAATTTCTCTCTCCTATTTGTAGGTCCTGCTCAAGAGAGGACCACTGCTGAGGGAAGAGCATCTCCCTCCTTTTGTTCCTTCTCTGGAATGTCCATGTTAAAGATGTGCTGCCAATGCTGGCTTTGGAGGAAAGCTCTGGCTAAAATGCTGGCCCCACTGAATCAATGGCAGCATTCCCCCAGACTTCAAAGGGGCCAAAGTCTTGTCCTTCATCCTTCTATTGCCAGCCTTTTCATGCTGGAGGGTATGTTTGCTCAACCATCAAATGTGGTATATGTATGATCCTAATGGGGACCCCCACACACACCTTCCCCAAACTTTAAGAGAGATTGCAGTGGCTTGGAAATGCCTGGAGATGTGAGAGATGAGGCCTTCTCTCAGGAGTAGGGCCAGCTGGCTTCCAGACACAGGCAATTGGGGTGACTCCACTAGTAATGTGATGATAAATGCAGAGAAATAGCAAAGAGAAGTGTCCCAAAGCTTGGAATATTAGAAAATGCAATAATAAACTCAACTTTTGCCTGCCAGAAATCAAACTGACACAATTTAGGAGGAAATATGCTGGAATCCTGTCCCCCTGCTCCCTCCCCTTCCCTCCAGCCTCCCTTTTTTATCTTTCATTTTTCCATCTGTCTCATCTAGCTGAAATTTGAACTTAGTCTGACTTCGAGTTCCTTTCAGGTTTTTGTGGAATATTTTACAGGGTAATCTCTTTGTCTGACATCATTGCAAAATTGTGAAACCCCTAAACCATGGTTTGTTCTTGTTGTCACAATGAAAACATAAATTTATAACAGTGTCCCATTAGCCCTTTAGTGGTTGCAGCATAACTCCCACTTGTGGTCTCCATGACCTGGGAAACAATTTTATGCACTGCTTGAAGTTCTTTAGCAGATATAATAGCAGATAAACTTTGACAAACATGACTAACAGCTAAAAAATGCAGTGTGCTAGCAAACTTTAATAAGTACTTATTAGAGGTGGACTTGAGTCAAATCTTTGGCTTCACCACACCATGAAGTGTGGTGGGAGTTGGGAGTCCAGGCCCACATCAGGCATCATGTCAGCCCCTCTCTCTGGAAAGGATTGAACCAAATGCAAAAAGCTCAAGGTCTATCATCTAAGAGGCCAATCAGACATGGAGACAAAAACAGTGTAACCTGAAGAGAAAAGACTCCTTTGTTTTGAAGTGTGTAAAGACAAAGACAGTCAAGGAAATAAATGTATTGCAGAGGTGTTTTATTCCCTTTTCAGATGATTTCTGTAGAGTGTATTTTATGAGCTTTGGCTGTATTTTTACATTACTGGTGAATAAAGGTCTCATTGTTCAAAGGGTGTCATCTGGTGACTCATGAATTTCTTCAAATGCTGCTTAAAAAACCTCTCATATGATACTGAGAATGCTGCAGTGTATGTAGCTGTAGGCCTACAGAAAAATGAGCCACTCCTGAGCTTGATCAGTTACTGGACTGGGGAGTCTCAGGCAATTCAAGATTGATAGACACAGAGAAGAAGTGAGAGTGTAGCATCATCTCTGCTCCTCGTGGAAAATAAATCTCCTTGATTTTGTGTCACAAATGCTGATTCTGTATTTCCAGCTCAAGACTTCACTCTGGAAGTACTAGTTGAATTTAAAGTGAATCTAAGTTATTTTTTCATGAATGTCTTCTTTCTCCCTCCTTGAGTCAATGCCAGAGTGGACATGCTTGGCACAGAGCTAACAGATAGCAGGGAAGTCAAAAGGATGCTCAGCTGGGCGAACAACTGCTTTACATGATTTACCTAATTTTCCATGTCAACCTGGGTGAAGCAAGTCTTTTAAACCAAGCTTCTCTAGCATCTTCACAGTGGTGGGTGCAGGAGGCTCTCGGGTGTGCTGTCTGCCTGCAGCCCAGACAGAAAGCTGCTTTAGAGGGAAAATGCCCTTCCCAGCCAGGTCTATAGTCCAGAGCTGCAGCTGGAGTTATTTTCAGAAAGCTGATCCTAGTGGAGAAGCACACCAAAGCACTTTATAAACCAACTGTGGCTTAACTTACATTCTGCAAATACTTCCACTGTATCACTGAATCCGTGCATTGGCAAAAATGTTAAAACAACCCAAATAGTCTCACCTCTCCCCAGAGGAGTGTTTGGTCATCCTGTAGATCAGATTTTGCCGTACCTAACAAAAACTGTGCCTAGTACAGAAGTGGCAGAATTACCTGGATGTCAGCTATTGGATCTCTCTATTTTTCTTCCTCTAGCTTGCTGTTTCATCATCTACTATCTTGTGGGCATTGCAGAAATACAGTACATCATTCCCTGGTTAAAACCAGTTGAAGTAAGTAGAGCATGTCAATATCTACTAAAAGATATTGGTAAAGATACTTTTATAAAACGTTTTCAACTCTCAAGGAGTACCTTTACATTCAATATCAACAGCTGAGGAATGCACCCTGCTTGGGGAAGCAAAGAATGGCCCACTCTGTGGAAATCTGAATGCATGTGTATAACTGAGATCTTGAAAATGGGATTTTATACTCATGATGATACAGGGGGAGAAATTGCTCTGGGTATTGTGACTGACTGTGCCAAGGGAGAAGGCCTTTTTTGTGTTTCCTGCCTGTGCTTACCTGTGGAGCATCAAGTTGTCCAGGTGCTGACTTCTTGACTGTGTCAGTGTTGGAACCAGGCCTCTTGGGAGCTGAGAGGTCTGTGAGAGCTGAGGGCAGTGCTTCTCTGTGCCTGCTGGGAGGCACTCACCCATTTAGGAGATAGAGGAGACCACGTAAGACATAGATCTGGCCTGACAAGATCTGGCCTGAAATGAGGTTTGGACAGAGCAGGTCATGTCAGGGAACTTGAGAACTGCATTCCCCTTGCAAGGAGCTTTGTCATTACAACATATCTCATCTCTGGGAGGCTTTGCTGCATTTCCTATTTGCATTCCACAGGTCTTGCTGCTGTAGGCAGATGGTTCCTGCGTGCCTGGAAGCACAAGTGAGGAACGGGAGAGGCAAGCTTGTCCTATCCCAGAGGAAAAAAATGCAGCCTCTCTGACAGCAGGGCCTTCAGGAAAACTTGGCATTGCAGATCTTTTCCCTTTTCTGCAAAACACTGAAATATTAGGAGGACAAAGGGAGGGTGGGCGGTCTCATTATAGTCCCTCCTTGCCTCAGAAACAGGGAGTCAGGAGACACCTCTAAGTGGTTCCTCTGGAGCTGGATAAGGTGGTGTGTGCACTGACCATAAAGGCTTAAATATCTGATGAAAATGTAGTTGCAGACATTCAGGATGGCCAGATTTTCAGAGGTGTTCAGAACTCATAAACTCCTTTGAAGCCAATGGGATTTGTGAGATCTTTGGAAGTTGAACATTATAAAACTGAGCTATGCCTTAATATACAGAACCAATAAGATGCAAAAATGCCCACTTCATAACCTCAAGTACTGAGCAATTTTAAATGCAACATACTAAGGAAAGATAAAAATGAACACAGTGCAAAATAACTTAACTTACAATATTTAGTGAAAATATGGATATTTCTGTCCTAAATACTGCAACTCTAATAAGGACATGAAACTATGAGCAATTTACATTCAAATCAATGCATTGACTAGTCAGTGAATCTCCAAATTACTTAACAGCTCAAACTTAGAGTATTTTTCCATGTAACCTTTCATATTATTAGGAGCAAACAAAGTCCTAGTTACTCACAAGAATGCAACAACCAACCAGTCAATAACTAAATATCCCTATAGGTCTACCCGTGCTCTATTACAATATATCTGATTGATAATCCTGCAAAGCTTCTTTATTTTAAAAGGGCAACACTCAATTATATCCTTCTCTGTTTAATGTTCCCATGTCAACTTTTCCCAGTGCCTGCCTACCATGTGTAGCCCTGTGTCCTCTAAACTGTGAGCAGCCCTGTGCCCTGTTCTGGTGAATCCCCCAAGTAGATAAATGTTAAACCATCCCATGAATTACCTGTATGTTTGTGCATCCCCTTCTTCCACAATTGCCCTTGAATTTGCCCTTCTGACAGTGATTTTGGTACAGAAAGAGTACATTTCCAGTGAGAGTTAAATTGACACAACCATCACGCTTTGTTTTACCTTCCTTTTCTGCAGGAAGAACTCCAAACCACCAATACCATACTGTGCAGCATGGTGCTGACCACAGGGCAGTAAGGTCAGTGAGTAACTCATCGGGACACAACCTTAGCATAACTCACTTTATGCAGGACACTGGAAAGAAAGGATCTGAAAGCTAAACTTCCTGATTCTGGGCACTGAAGGAAAGGGAACCTGTTACTGGTTCCCAGAATTTTCTTTTTAAGTTGTGAAAATTGATAGTTATCTTAAACTGTAACTTTTCCCTTGTTGTGGACACTAGAGGTGGCTGAAACGCAGCCTTAACCATTTTATTTCAAAGAGATCACAGGAAGCATCCAGTGGCAGTGACCTTACATGACTGATGATCTGAGCTACATTTTTCATTAATGTAACTGCTGGCCTCCAGCCCCAGATGCTGGAGAGGAAACAACAGACCTCAAATCATTCTTCAGAGAATAGGGGATTACGCAGTGGTAACATGGGAAAATCAAACCAAACTAACTCTTTATCCGGCTAAAATCCTGCTGCAGTTCAGCTACACTGCAGTTCAGCATCATTCTGCCTAATGGGATTAAGACACACACCAAGGGGTTCCCATTCTCCAGTATTGCTGCCTTATTCCTTTAAGTGCTGGCCAATTTCAGAGCCAGGGACATTCATGAAAGGGTGCAAGTACCAGATGACAAATATTTTCCTTTTTTGATGATCGACTCTGAAGAAGTCTGACTTGGACACTTATAAACAAGGTGAAGTCATCTGCTATGGAAGTCAATGCTCTGGGAAGCTTGGAGATCATCTCCATGCTTGGCAGCATTCACCTTTTAAGTTCCAGTTGGTGGCTTTTTTTCACTCTCCTTAGTTAAAGGTTCTGCTCGACTTCATTCAACCCCAAAAGCAATTCTGCTTTTTTTTTAATAGCAAAGGACATACTGAAGCACTAGTTCAGAGAGTGATGATGTTAGTGTGCAGAAGGGCCAGCAGTTCCCTGGAAGCAGGGAGCCACAGGAGTCTCCATAGGGGCCTGAAAGGTCTCACGAGCCAGGGCCCATTTCACCACCCTCTGCAAGGGAGCAGGCTCAGCCAAGTTTCCAGATCACCATGCAAGCTCGTGGTGATGGGGCAGATTCAAGGTCAAGCCAGGAAGTCAATCCAAAGGTCAGATCCAGTGAATGTCAGGCAGGTCCACAAAGACAAGGGAGGGCTAAGGTCAACATGGAAAGTCAGTCCTTTGGACAGGGACTGCCAGGTAAAGACATGGTTGTGGCTACAATTTATGAATTGTGGATTTTAAAATCAAAGAAACAAACAGCCAGTACTGTTTGAAAAGTTAATGTTGTATTTTTTCTGTGTTGGGGTATCCAGCTTTCACCATGACATTTCTTGCTAGTCCTGGGTTAAGTTTTGCTGTTTTTGCTCACAATGATAGCATGAGCCAAAGAGATGCTTTTTGCCCCTGAGACCTGAGGTAGGGACCAGTGTTTATATCTGTAATTTTATGGGGCAGGTACAAGGGTACCAGTGTTCTGATTTCCCTGAGACACTCAGCAGTGCATGATAAAGCAAAACAGAAAACTGCCAGAGACAGAAAATTGCCCTATCTAATTTAGCTGGGACATGTACAGTCTCTTCAAAGAAGAGATTTAGTCTATTAGATTCATCTGTAGTTTTGCTTCAGCCACTCAATTGTAAGGGGGTTAAGCTGGAGACAAACAGTGATTCAGTTTTATGACCAGGCTGAAAACAGCAATAAATCTGCTGCTCCTGTGTGCTAACTGTCCTGTGTGCCCAAGTGCAGGAGGCTTTAATTGGGTGTAATAGCTCCAGGTCTGGACCTACATACGTGCACATCAAATAACTCCTTTTAAACCATAAAGCAAGTGCTATGGAAATAATTATTGTATTAGCATCATAATCTTTCTATATGGAAATGTAGAGCATATGGCAAGCTCACCAGATGCCTATAGACACCATCCAGATAATGTTATTAAAAACAACAACAAAAAAGGAAAGCCATTACATTTTTTGCATGTTGGCTGAGAACACTCAGGAGGCTGAACTGGAGGCTGCTGTCGTATTTGTCATCCTGCTGATTGCCTAATGTAAAACACAGAAGGTCAGTGAAGTGTGAGAAAAGTGAGACATTGTGGAGGACCAAAGCCTGAGCACTGGGACTAAGAAATTACAAGCAGTGACCTATAGTAAATATGAAATAAAAGTGCAGAAACCCAGATTCTTGCTGCCAGGGAACAGGCTGTTGACTGGGAACAAAGCTTCAGATTTCTCTGAGTGATTAGAAATTCACAGTGTTGTGGATGCCATGTCCTAAAAGTCCTGGAGGAAGAATATGGGCACGGCGGCTGCCAGCTGATTCATGGGGAGCAGCTGCAGAGAAAATGCCTCTTCCTGCCCTCCCAGATGGATGAAAACTGTCATGAAAGGGCCCCTGCAAAGGAGGGTTGGACTTCAGCCTCCAAGCAGATTTGTGCAGAGATACTCTGAGTCCCCAGACGGGAAAAAACACTTCCTAAACTTCCTGAATATCCTGTTGAAAGGAAAGGCTGCTTCTCCTCCCCGTGAGAGTTGTTCAGGGTATTGTAGGACACTGGGGAGAGAGACTTTCTGCTCTCCTAGACCATGAGCTGGTGCCTGCATCTGCTGGGTTAAAATGGCTGTAAGATTAGGCTTTTCTCCATGAGACAGTCTCCTCCTGTTCCAAAGATGGGGACAGAGGAAGGGAAAGGGAGCTGCAAGGAGGAGCTCAAGATGGGGAATCACATGTGAATGAATGCCCTTGAAAGAACAGAGCATATGCTTGAGCTGGATGCTTTTTTATTTGTTTATTCTTGTGGACGTTCTAGAATGAGGACATTCTTGATTAGTTTTGTTGCTCTCTAATATCCCTAAGCAGTGCTTTCTGGCAAAGAGAGGAGCTACAGGGAAATACCTTTCTTGCCATGGAAACACCGTGGTGATTTACATCAGCTTAAGAAGCCCTGCCCCTGCAAGTTCTTTGCTTTTTTAAGCAGCAATAAGAAAATTTACTGGGATTTTTTTAATAGGGAATGCTCCTGGCACACAACATGGTGCTTCAGATACTGCCCTTCCTTCCTAGGATTTCTGGGTAGTCTCCTGGGGGCAGCTGACTTTGGCTGTGAAATGTGAATGGATTTTGTGCATTCAGTTCAGTTTTGATTGCAAACAATCAAAAACTAGGAAGAATTATGAAGGGGGTTTCAGTTCTTCTTTCTCAGGAGAGCTACACGAGTAAGATAAAGGAGTATGTGTGCCTGTGAGAGACAGAACATGTTACTCTTCTAGTCCCATCTATTTCTGCCCCAAATTTGTGGACAACTGTTCCGTGCCTCCTCTGTGACTGCTTTCAGGAGGCATAAGCAGGAGGTAGGGAAACAGAACGACTCAGATAATTAACTGTGTGGCACGGGGGTGGAGAGTTTATACAGTTTGTGTGAGACTGTGGGCAAGTGGGGCTGCTGGAGCGTGAAACACGACAGACCAGGAGCACCATGTCATCACAGACCCCACCAGATACACTTGTGCCCCGTATAAGATACGCACTGTAACTCACTGGGCCGTGCTAAGACTGATCCATTGTTAATTTGCCTTTCCTCTGCCTCATCACCCATATAACATGCAGTTTTAAGACATACACGAGCTAATTAGGAGACATTTTCTGGAAGGGAGTCACAGCTGCATGATGTGAGATTCCTGCAATCAGTGAAAAAAACGTAAGGGGCTTGTTTACACACTTCAGATGTCCAACTTCAGCTACGCTGCCACGAATGGCTGAGCTTGCGGTATTCTTTTCTTCTTTCATAGTAAGTATTTCTCCAAGAACTTGTAATGCTGACTGTAATACTACATTAGTAGTATTACTAATACTACTAATGAGTAGTATTAGTAATACTACTCATTAGGCTGCTTTTGAAGTATGGGTTGTGTGCACAAAGGCTTGACCATTTTTTTCTAACAGTAGC